>WYDF02127000.1:0-10018 GCA_009867245.2 Adranes taylori
AATAATAAATATGATTATTACTTACTACGTACACCACAGATATTTTTTCAAAATACTTATATATATATATATATATATATATATATATATAGATATATAGCATTAATTATTTACGGCAGGGGCGTACACAGAAACAATTTCCTGGGGATTTCTAAAATAATTTGAAAAACTTTCAACATTGACATAAAACCTATTGACAAGTACGACGACGACTTTGCTCACTTTTCTGGGTGGGGGAGGGGGGGGGGGGATTAAACACACTAAACCCCCCACTGCGTACGCGCCTAGTTGCGGCCACCTTGAAGAAGTGCAATTACACTATTTTCCTAGCTAAATAGTACGTGATAATTTATAAAGCATGTACTATTAAAAAAAATAATTTGACCCAATATTCTATAAAAACTAAGAATTTATAAGCGAGAAACATTTATTGATGAATTTATTGATAACGTTTAATACGTACTAAATTATTTATTTCAACACTGCTGAACATTTTCCATTTGTGTGATCAATAATGATTGCATTCTGAGCAACAAAACCCATTAAAGACTAGACGGAACAATTCAAGATCAAACACACAAGATTCTGCAGGTAGATGTCAAAATTGTTTTCATACTTGAATTGTAAAGAATATTAAAATGTAGCAATATATGTGTGACACTAAAAGATAGTATTAATTTAATAAATCAAATAAAACGTACCATTTAACATAAAATTGATTAATTATTTGTAATCGTAAGTACAAAACTAAATATGTCGTCGTGCACAAATATTTAATGTATATTACAGCCAAGAAATAGCTAGTAATTAAGAAGAATTCGGGTCAAGTTTACCTGTTCAAATAAATACATACTTGTTTGTAATACAATTATTCATAAAGCGAAATAAAAGTTTTTATATTGATGACCTACAGAAACTTTTATAACCTAACGATTTATGTTACGAATATAAATCGAACCAACATCAGCACCATAGTAAAATATTTGTGAGTAAAATATTTTACAGTTTGCGTTACATTTGTCAATTTTTGTTTTACAATCTTAAGTTACTTTAGTATATATTACATAAAGCAAAGGTTTATCTATTTAATTTGTGACTATGTCACATAACGCCTTTATTTATTAGATTCAACATGATTAATAGCTTCTTTAGGGTAACAATCAATTACTCTATATCTATGGAACTAATAAAGTTGGCCCCTCATGTTGGGTATTGTTATAAAAAGTATATCATACAAAGACTAATATTCAAAAATTTACTAAGTATTACTATAAAATTCTTAAAATTTCTATTTTCAATATTCAAATTTTCAGAGCCGTATTTGGAATATTTACAAAAATCTAAATTTTCAGATTTTCTATATTGCTCAACATAGGCTTAGTACATTTAACTGGTAATTATTAAAATGTAGGCCTCTTAGTGTTACATCAGCTATCATAGCTTGGGTTTTCCATTCCTGAACGGAACTGTGATAGGTAAGGACTAAAATTTTTTAGAGTCAAATTTCTCCGAACTTCACTCGTTCGTTTTTAAAACTCGCTCAGGCATTAAGCGCATTGTATCGTATCTAAGTAACAACTTAGATACAAGAAATTAAAACAAAACAAATGCAGGAGCCGAATTCGGGCAAATGGGCCCCAAACTTTGTATAAAGCAAACTGTATACAGGGTGAAACGTTTAAATCGGAAAAATGTAGATACTTAAAAACAAACAAATAACAAAGATCAATATCCAAATTTTCAGAGCAGTATTTGGAATATTTACTAAGATTTTCTAAAATATACTCTAGCAGTCTTTTTTTCGATAATATTAAGAAACTTTAAAGTAATTTTTTGTTGCATAAGTAATATATTTAAGTTTACCGCCAACAGTTATGTAATACAACGTTGTGTAACTGCATAGACACCATCAAAATTACTTTTTTAAATACGGACCTGGATTTTTTTTCATCGAATTGTTTCAAAATTGTGTTTTAAATACAACGCTGTAAGATTAAAAACCATTAAAAACCTGTAAGATAAAAAAATACAACGCTGTAAGATTAAGATTAAAAAACCAACGCTGTAAGATCAACATGGTTCTTATTTTTCTAGCCCGACCTGCCTCGATTAATTCCTGATGCGATATATTTAGTTCAGCAGGATAAAAAACCCAAAAACTGTTAATCAAAATGATCTAACTAGTTTTTGGAAAGCAAGCGCTTGAAAAAAAAATTTCAAGGTTTTAAAAGTATTCTTTGACCTGTACCAGGTTGATATTTTTTAAACCAAAATGTTAGAGAAAGTTGCAATTTTTTTTATCAAACACTAGTTTCCTAAAAATTAAGTATATCATTTTGATTAAAAAGTCTGAAGTTTGTTGTTTATCCTGCTAAACTAAATATATCGCAACTGGAACTAATCGAGGCAGGTCCGGTGTTACAAATAAGAAACATGTTGAAATCAACAAAAACGGTAATAAATGTTTTGAATCATACAGCGTTGTATTTATAACACAATGTTAAAACCATCCGATGAAAAATATCCAGGTCCGTATTTAAAAAATAATGTTGATGGTGTCTACGCATTTACGAAACGTTGTATTACAAAGTGTTAGCGGTAAATTTAAGTATGTTACTTATGCAACAAAAAATACTTTAAAGTTGTTTAGTATTATCGGAAATAAGAGTGCTGGAGTAAATTTTAGAAAATTACAATATTGTTTTTTCTAAATATTTCAAATACGGCTCTGAAAATTTGATCACTAATGTTTGTTGTTCCTTTGTTTTTTAATAATCTACATTTTTTCCCCATTTAGACGTGTCTCTATCTCTTCTACTTTAAAAGATAGCAATATGTCTTCATTAGAAAGTGTACACCCTATATATGCGAAATTGTGGTTTTAAAAAAGTATTTTACATAAAATATTTAAACGTGTTTTAAACTAAAAGCTTCAACCAAAGAGCTTGAGAGAGTTTCAAATATGCTACACAACGAAATTTGTTAGAATGTTCTATCTCTAACAGTTTGCTGCAAAAAGTATTTCAAATGTGGCAACGTCGCGTTCTATTGAAGATATTGCAATTTGGACTAATTCCATTAGATACATACAATTGTAAGGTACTATCTTAGTAAATTTTGGGAAAATTAAAAATGGCGCCTAATGTATGTCATATATGTTAGGCCCTTATTTCCCGATTACAGTAATGTGTTCATAAGTAAATCAAATAAGGAAGAATTTACCACTCTACTGATACCAAATGGCGCAAATGGACCATTTAGAATTTGTTAAAAATTCAAATCTCAAGATAGACGGCAGAAAATTTGTACCCATATAGTTTCTTGTAGCATACATACAACTACGCTTATAGAATGCGACATTGCCACGTCCAAAGTTAAAAGGTTTTTTTTGGTGACATTTCGAGTACCGTGGCAGATAAAAACTTTAAATAAACTTCGTTAGATATGCTTGTTTAAAACTGAAATCATTTTCTGTAGCACCAAGACTTGATTATAAATAGGCTATTAATAATTTAGCAAATTTGCGTCTCCTTTTCTCGAAAACGATTTCACCGATTCTTTTCAAAATTTCTGCATCGAAAGATTTTTTAATGGTCCAGCGATCAAGAAGAAGGTTCTTAATGGTCAAGCGTTACAGGGTATTAAAAAAACGGAGGATTTAGTTTGTGAGTAAATTGAAGTAGAAATTGAGGATGTAAGGAGACATAAGGATTTACTAAAGAGACCTATATTAGGAAAAGTAGAGTCGAGGGAATACATAGAAGAAGCAAGAATTAAAAGCAAGAAAGAAAGCAAGAAATGAAAATATGTAGAAAGAAGAGGAATAGAAAAGAAGTATTAAAGGGATTAATTGTGAAACAGAATATGGAGATATTTAAGAACGAATGGAGCTATTAAAGCTGATATGCTTTGGTGGTTATAAATGACTGGGAAAATAAATCTAGATTGTATATGGATGGGGTAAACACAGATAATGCAAAAGGATGGAGAGAGGATGAAGGGAAAGACGAGGATAAGAATGAGATTGGGGAAGACAAGACATAAATGAAGAGGAAGTTATAGAGGAAATTAAAAGAATGGAAAATGAGGTGCAGTTGGACAAGATAGAATTAGTAAGGTCTCTTACAAATTTCGAAATTAGCGTACACAAATATGATATTATATTTATACGATATGCCGAAAAAATTAGTCAAATGAAAGATCTAGCACAAAGGTGCATCATTTCGAAGATTAGTAGAAAGAAAATTATTAATGCATTAGATAATTAAAGTGAAAGCTAATGTATATGTGTATATAAAGAGAATCATCTGTATAAATTTCATGATAAATCACAATACATTTCCTAGAAATATTATCTTAATTGCACATTTATACAAAGCACTAAACAAAACTTTATATTAGATATTATATAATTCGTTTGAAAATAGGTAATTCAAAAATTATTGACTATTAAAATCTATTGATAAAACCAACGTTGGTATTTCACGAAAAAATTAAAAGCCTTTTTATTGACTTCTTGAGTTTTGACACATGCCATTTTCTTCAAACATGCTTTGCCTATATGTTAAAAGTGAGCATGTTTAAACTTTATGCAATAAAAATAAACTAATGATTTAGGTATTTGAAAAAGTTACTTCACTCGGGAATCGAACTCGAGCCTCCCAAATTCCAGTCAGGTATTCATTCAGACCACTAAACTAATGGGACATGGATTTCAAAGAATAAACGATTTTTATATGTGTAAACATATGTGTGAGTAATCTAAGTTATGTAATTTCATAAAAATGTATTGTGGTGGTTAGCAATATTATCGTCAACACATAAGTTTTGCGTCATCCGCTAGGTATCACCACTAATTTGTTTTGATCATATTTTTATATAAATTTGTTTTCATGCCTTACATTATAGGTTAAGTGAACCGGAACACTCGTGAATCCTCTCATTTATTTATCATGTAGCCTTAAGCGTAAAAGAGAAATTTATATAAAATAAGAAAACAAGCCAAAAGTGGTGAGACACCTACCGGAAGACGCAAAAACTATGTGTTGATGGTAACATTACCACTACAGTACTTGATTATGAAGTTACGTGTGTTTAACACATATAAAAATCGCTTGTTCTTTAAAATCCATGCCCAGCTAGTTTAGTGGTCTGAATACCTAAACAGAAATCGGGAAGTTCGGGTTCGATTAATGAGTGGACCAACTTTTCCAAAGACACAAATGATTATCTTTATCTCATTTAAAAATTCGTTAAGATCTGCTTACTGTATAAATTAAAGTGATAAAATAATTCTACAAAATGATAAAATAATATATTAGCAGATGAAGTTTTCCATAATTGAAAAGTCTAGAATCTTTATATAAGATAATCACATTAGATGAAACGAAACTTCTATTGTGCAAGAATCTTACGAACATGTCTCCTTTAGTATCTACTTATGTATGCCTCATTAATTGATAATAACTTTAGAACCTGCTTGAGAAGTATGAAAATTAAACTAACGACCATATATAGCACTTACAAACCTTCCTCCAAAGAATTTGAATGGTTGAAATAGAAATAAAACATTGTTCATAAACTGTTTAGCAAAACCCTGTATACTATTGTATATTTTGTTAGTTGTCTTGAATATCTTTGAAGCGATACCTGTTTGTCTCTATCTCTTGGACACTCTCTCTACTTGGAAACAGAGTCAATTATTGTATCAGCAAGAGCCGATAAGAATTTTTGAAGTCACATATAAGTGTCACATAAAATTTGTCTTTGGACAAGATTAGCACGTCTTTTTTGCCGCTAGATCTCTCATCCTCGTTAATAGAACAAGTTGTGTCGGGCAACTTTCCGCTTGTTTTTCATACCACAATAGTGTAGTTTCTAATGCCATCTTGATGAATTGGTCCTCTTTTTTCTTCATCATCTGAGTTTTCATTTTCTTCATCTTCATTCTCTGCTTGCACCGCACATATAATTTCATCATCATTTAAAACGTGAAAGCCAGAATCACCTTCACTCTCCAACCAGGCTTGTGTATCTTCTCTATCACAATCAGAGAATCCAGGAATTTCGGAGAATAGCTCATCTGTTATTTCTTTCAAGTCCTGCTCAACAGTATCCAACTCACTCTCGGCACCCTCTTCTCTTACTTCCAACATCTTATTCCACACACTTCGAAGATTTTCCATCGCCAAAAAGTTCCAAACATCTGCTATCAGTCCTTGAGATTCAATTTTTTTGCAACATGTCTTTTCTGTACATTCTCTTGAGCTTTACTATCACTCCTTGATCCATTGGTTGAATTAGAGCTATCACATTTGGGGGCAAGTATCCCGCTCCTAAATTGTCATCAATTGCATTCAATAGCTCCACATTAGGATGCGACCGCGCATTATAAAGAAAGAGCACTACTTTTCCATTTTTTCTAAATTTCTTCACTTCTGGGATGAAATAATTATAATACCATTCAGAACATACATCGGTGTTAATCCAAGCCCTTTCTTGGAACTTGTAACATACAGGAAGGTTCTTCACATTTTAAAAACACCGTTGGTTCTTGGATTTACCAATCATGAGAAGAGGCAATCTATGAATACCGCTTGCATTCACACACACCATAACTGTCATGCGTTTTTTATTGACTTTCAAACCAGGAGCTGACCTTTCGGGCTGTGATACGAGTGATTTCTGTGGTAAGGACCTCCAATTTAAACATGTCTCGTCAGCATTATAGATCTCATCGAGGGATAAATATTCTTCTTTCAGATAGCCCGAGAAATTGATTTTGAAATTTTCAGCGACTGTTGGATCACTAAACAAACGTTCACCTTGAACCTTCAACTCACGAATACCATGACGTGCTTTAAAATTCGTCAGCCATCCAGTACTTGCCTTAAAGTCGTGAGAACCGCCCAGTTTTTGATTAAGTAGCAACGCTTGCTTGCATTGCAAAGGGCCAGAAATAGGATCTCCCTTATTCCTTTTCTGGATAAACCACAAAAATAGCTTCCTTTAACTTTTCATTCTGTGCCGTTCTCATAGTTTTTTTTTCTTTTAGAACCTTCTTCGCTATCTAATTTCGACGCACAGTTCAACATTTCTTCTTTTCAGGCGTTGATATCATAAACAGTCCTCTTTCCGATCTTATAACATGCGCCTAAGGCGTCAACACTTTCAGTTTTATCGAGTCTACTGATAATCTCTACCTATTTCTCGATAAATAAAACATTCCGATTTCGTTTAACTTGATCACTATTCGTTGACGCCATGGTTACTACTGTATGAAACCACAATTTTACTGTACAGAAAAAACTATACACCAACCATTAAATGTACCATACAGTCTTTATACTCATTCGTAGATATATGCAAAAAGGACGATGCATATGCTTGCTACAAACTCGACGTAACAACTGAACAAGTCGTTACACGCAGCGCTGGATGCTACTATGCATGATTCATGATTACGTAATGCGACGCGCGAAGTGCTTTTTTTTTTAGGTGTGCGGATAATTGACGTTGCGGATGACTGACGTGTTCTACTGCATAATAGAATCACGTAGTCTTCCATGAAGCTCCTGGCGTAACACAAGTGATTTGGATTGTTTTATGTTGATTACAAAAAGGAGATATGCTTATTACAAACAAATTATGAACAAAAACTATGATCATCAATATAAATGGTATTTATTACTGATATGGCCAGCTCCAGAGCTACGAAATTAAGACTGGGTTTGCTGTGCGCCTTTAACGACAAATGGGCTATACCTATCCCGTTATCACACCCGTTATCGAACGATAACGAATTAATCACGATAGCGGTCAATTTGAAACTATAACGAATGGTTAGCGCTATGGCATACAAATAATTTTTATGCCCGCTGAATTCTTATGCCGTCCGAATAGACAAATGGTTTATTCAAGACTCTTCTCTTTCTCTCCTCTTTCGGGTTAGCTAACAAAAACGCTTACGCATATAAACTTACCCCAAAACTGCTGGACGCATCTATGAACTAAACTATAAACGATATTTACAAGGGGTGGACGATAAGTTTGAGATAAACGATTTAAATACAGCACAAACAATTACAGTAGTTGCAAACTGTTAAATGTTCAATACAATTCAAAGGTTAAACGATCACCCAAATGAACCGTATGGAAAAATAGGTAAAAGGATTCATGCAGCATGTGAAATTAGCAGACACTTCGGGTAAGGTCATAGTCGTAAAGGTTTAGATGGAATGAAAGATTTCATAAAAAAAGCTCTCTTTATAGCTTAACCAAGAATGCCATCCCAAACAATGTCCCGAGTGTAGAGCTATGCAGCTGCAAAATAGTACAACCGTAAACATCTGCTTTCAGATTCTAATAAATGACACGTTTTCACACCTTTACATTTTCGGTATGTGGTAATATCATGTCTGCACCGTGCAATGATGTATTCGCCCGTCAGCCCAGACAAGTTTCTGGCGCTCTATGAATTGAGTCCATAATATGCTACTAAAAATTAACACACCAACCCTCGTATGTGGAATATTTAAATATGAAACATTCTGTCGATAAAACCGTAAACTTGGAAATAAAAATAATTCAATTATGAGGAAATAGGCGCAAAAAAAAGAAATAATAATGCAAAACATATTAAGGTCGTTCTAGCAATAAATTATGTTATTATTTATAACAATAAATTCACAACAATAGGAACATATTCTTAAGTTTTCGTTTTCAACAATCATAATAGGTGAAGGCTAATCCACTCAAATCGTGTGCCGTCTTTTACATTGTAATTGTTTTCACGATTTCAGTTATTTTTTTTTCGGTTGCATTTTTATTCCTAGAATTGTTTCTGTTTTTATGCACAATTATATGCTACTGTTAGTTAATAGCTATGTAGGAGTTTATTTATTTGATTTAACCTCCAATTATTTGCGATGTAATTATTTTTAGCTAATCAGATTGGAACGATTAGATACCAATTACAAGATTATATTTAAATTAGATATAATAAAGATATACTTAGAGCTAGTGAAAGAATAACCGAATTCTTCATTGAAAATATACAGTATGGCCTAGTTCACTTCTGTAGAACGTATATTTTTAAACCTTCTTTTCTTAAACTCTTTTCTTAAAACTTCTTTTCTTACAGTGTAGCACGTTTAAATTGTATCCGGATACAATTATTTAAACTTTGATGATTTTTGCATGTCAAAAATGATTAAATTTTGTTAACCCTTTTGGTCACCATGCCCTGTGCGGAAGACAGTAACTTTGATAAGTTTCTGTAGGAGGTAAAATATTTAGGCATGAATGTGGACGCCAAACTTACATGAAGGAATTTTCTAAACTCCGTTTTCTAACTACAGAGTTCCCAAGGAAACACTGGAGTTTCTTTACCGTTGCTCGTATTGGAATTTTTTAAATTACTTTCAATTTATTTGGGTCCGGTGAGTTCCCATTCTCTTCTACTATATTCTCTTCTAACTAGTATTCGTTCTTTAAAAATGAACATTTGCTCGGTTTCAATGTTAAATTTGCTTGAACCAATCTCTGGAACATTTTTTCCAGTTTGTCCATATGTTCCGCAAATTCTTTGAAAAAATAATTATACCATCCAAATACGTTAGAATTTCTCTCCATTTCATTCCATCGAAGACTGTCTGATAACAAGTGAAATGTATTCGGTGCATTCATTAGTACTGGAAAGTACTATCATGGGTGATGAAACTAATATATTCTTTTGAAGATTCCTCCATTTGGACTTGCCAGTACCCATTTAACATGTCCAATGACGAGAAGAGTTTGTTCCAATGTAATGAGCTTAGTATATCACTAAGTAAACGCCGATGGCCAGTTTGGTTTCTATGTCGCACCAAAATTAAACGCGACACTATTAAGGTATCTGGAAACTCAGGAAACTGAGTATTCAGGTACCTTAGAGTTTAAAACCTGGGTAATGAAAACATGGGTAATGAAACTAACATATTCCTTTGAAGATTCCTCCATTTGGACTTTCCAGTACCCA
>WYDF02127011.1:0-10018 GCA_009867245.2 Adranes taylori
TCTGACCGGGGGCCCCTTCCGGCTGGGGGCCCGTGGCATTTTGCCGACTTGCCACCCTGTAGTTACGCCACTGACTGTAACACTTCCAGTGACTGGAAGCTTCCTCTTAATAAATGCAATTACAATGATTCTCTCACAAAATAAATTTGAAACTTATAAGGGTTTAGATGAACGTCGTGTTTTCATAGAGTTCTTGACAACAGATGCAACTCGATTATTCAAATAAAATTTACTACCTATTGTCCCTATGAAACCTGTAACTTCCACATAACAACTTGATTACTACGCAGCGGATGCTTGTCATAGATGTGAGAAAGAAATAAAAGCCGGCGACCGGCGATAAAGTTCGCGATCACAATCATTTATTTGGATAATACGTTGACCCAGCATGTTCTAATTGTAACCTCAATTATAAAATACCTAAATTCCTTCCTATTTTCCTCCACAATTAGACGTGGGTATATATACCGATAAAACAATTAGGAGACAGCTGATTCGTTCAGATTAAGATTTATAGATTCCATACGATTCATGAAGAACTCAATAGAAAAGCTGGCATCCAATCTGCATGTTCTAATTGTAGCCTCAATTATAAAATACCTAAATTCCTTCCTATTTTCCTCCACAATTAGACGTGGGTACATATACTGATGAAACAATTAGGAGAGAGCTAATTCGTTCAGATTAAGATTTATAGATTCCATACGATTCATGAAGAGCTCAATAGAAGAACTGGCATACAATCTGAAGTAAAACTAGAACGAAAATGATCTTTATGTAATACTGTATCACTTCCAGTGACTGATTCCTCTTCCTCTTAATAAGAGCTTCCTCTTAAGAAGTGCAATTACAATGATTCTCTCACAAAATAAATTTGAAACATATAAAGGTTTAGATGAACGTCGTGTTTTCATAGAGTACTTGACAAAAGATGCAATTCGATTATTCAAACAACATTTACTACCTATTGTCCCTATGAAAGCTGTAACTTCCACATAACAACTTGATTACTACGCAGCAGATGCTTATCATAGATGTGAGAAAGAAATAAAAGCCGGCGACCGGCGATAATGTTTGCGATCACAATCATTTATTTGGATAATACGTAGACCAAGCATGTTCTTATTGTAACCTCAATTATAAAATACCTAAATTCCTTCCTATTTTCCTCCCCAATTAGACGTGGGTATATATACTGATAAAAATATTAGGAGAGAGCTGATTCGTTCAGATTAAGATTTATAGATGCCGTACGATTCATGAAGAACTCAATAGAAAAACTGGCACCAATCTGAAGTAAAACTACAACTAAAATGATCTTTATGTAATACTGTAACACTTCCAGTGACTGGAAGCTTCCTCTTAATAAATGCAATTACTATGATTCTCTCATAAAATAAATTTGAAACTTATAAGGGTTTAGATGAACGTCGTGTTTTAATAGAGTACTTGACAAAAGATGCAATTCGATTATTCACACAACATTTACTACCTATTGTCGCTATGAAACCTGTAACTTCCCCATAACAACTTGTTTACTACGCAGCAGATGCTTGTCATAGATGTGAGAAAGAAGTAAAAGCCGGCGACCGGCGATAAAGTTCGCGATCACAATCATTTAATTGGATAATACGTTGGCTCAGTATGTTCTAATTGTAACCTCAATTATAAAATACCTAAATTCCTTCCTATTTTCCTCCACAATTAGACATGGGTACATATACTGATAAAAACAATCAGGAGAGAGCTGATTCGTTCAGATTAAGATTTATAGATTCCATACGATTCATGCAGAGCTCAATAGAAAAACTGGCATCCAATCTCAAACATGACTAGTATATTGAAGTATCTACTCGAATGTAGAAAAATTTAGATTAATAACACAGAAAGCCATATATCTGCCTGGCCAAAGTATCGTCTTACCTACCAATTTAATATTTCATGACGTACCTATATATTAATAAATCCAGAAAAGCGGAAGAGATGAAAAGAAAAACAACATTAACGAAAATAACACAAACCCGGGAGATAAAAACAAATAAAGCATGTTTCTTCCAAGTCCTGCCAACGGTCAGGGCAACCGCCAAGACAGCGAACGATTTTCTTACTCAGCTTTCTTACTTATTCATTATTTCCAACTTTCTTACTTTTCAACTTGTTCATGTTCCACTCCATCCCTTCACATTTTATCACAAAATGCTCCCAATTTTGTTCTTACTTCTCATATATCCTACATCTTCTTTCACTGTCCTTTATCCAGTATTTGTTCTCTCTTTTTCCACAACCACATCTAAACCTTGCAATCATCCTTTGTTCTTTTTTGCTTAATCCTAGAGTAGATATTCTAATATTTTCCCCTCGACTTTTGTGTACTTATATTTAGTGTTGTACACACATTCCCTTATTTTTTCTCTCTTTCTTGTTTTGCCACATCTCCCTTCTTTTCTATCCCTCTCATCAGTCCTTTCACCAACAATTTGCACAAGCTATTCCTTCATAGACTATGCTATTCTCCCGTATGCTCTTTTTCTATCTTTACTCCATTCATTCTGCTGTACTTTTGATGTAAATGACAGAATTCAACACAACGAGTCGTTCGAATCTATTAATTCTGGACACAAAATCCTTCCGGAAAGTAACCTAGATTTGTACACACTTTACATTAGCACAAAATTATGCACCGATTACAGTATAATATTTTACGTCACTAAAATGAATTGAGACACAAATATTGAAGATTAAGGACGATTAAGAATCTTCCAAGGTATACACAATATGACATCACAGTACATTTAGGATACGTTAGACAATTTTGTGATATGAGATTGAAATTTGAGCTAACAATACAAGCTAGAATTTTGCATGGGCAGCGTGCTTAGGAAATTCTGAGCTTGGAAATAAAAGAATTACAGTGGCATATAAGAATGGGTTAAAAGATAAAAATAAGAATAAGTTAAAAGTTACACGGTTTATATCAACTGAGGTCATGGAAAAACGATAATTTTTAATTGGCCCTTATAAAGAGTCCCTTAGGGAGTTCAATAAGGCAATTAGAAAGTCTAAGCGAAACACATGACAAACCTGTGAAGGTATAAACAAAGTACCAATAGGGGATAGACTGCGGAATGTCCTAGCAAAGAAACACACTCATTATATGGATCATCTGCAAAAGCCAGATGGCAGCCGTGGAAATGTTGGAGCGGCTAATAGACACTTTCGGTTGCCTCAAAGTTGATGACTATTGCTAGATAGCAGCCGTATCCTACAGAATTCATCAACTTGCGAATAAACTATTCACAACTTAGTGAGTAATATGGGCATTGGAGACCTTCAAGCCATTTAAGTCCTCAGGAGGTGACGGAATCTTTCCTGCACTGATATAGAGATATATAAAAGACATATCACATCACGTTTGTGTACTTTTTAAATTCAGCTTTATGCTTGGATATATTTGCGGCTACCTGGAAAGAAGTAAACATAATACTTATTCCTAAAGGAGGAGGAAGATTAGAGGTTCTTCGTAAGGCATATTGATCAATCACCTTAACTTCGTTTACGCTGAAGGGAATGGGAAAGGTGTTGGATCAGTTTCTGAGAAACGAATTCCTACATAGACCACCACTCCACCCTTATCAATTTGCCTACCAAAAGACCAAGCCAACCAATATGGATTTACATAATCTAGTGGGTAAAATAGAGAAATCAGTAGAGGCAAACAAAACACATAGCACCCTGTGCGTTTCTTGACATAGAGGGGGCTTTTAATAACACCTCGTATGAAACCATATTAGTAGCAGCACGCAATAACGGTTTATCTGAACCGCTAATTGCATGGATCAACATAATGTGGCGAAATCGAATGGTAGGTGCTCTCCAGATACTACTAGGATTAGAGCGACTTGGGAATGTTACCCTTGGTGTGATCCATTGTAGTTGATGACATAATACACATCTCAAGAAGGACTGGCTTTCAAGTACAAGGGTATGCGGAGTGATGATAGAGGAAGGCAAGGCCAACATGAAAGGACGGTGTCCATCAGAATGCAAAGTGCCCTAAACATCACAACAAAATAGTGTGAAAATGGGCTAAGCATTAACCCAACAAAGTGACGGTTGTACCATTCTCGAGGGGCAACAAATTTAGTCTAAGGTCCTTGATGAAACTCCACCCTCTTTCCCACCACCTATTCCGGTATCCTGTGAAACATGTTTGAGTAAAGGCTTCCTTGCATGAGCTATGAACTATTAGAGTTACTTATCACAGTTCTAATATGACAGTGTTTTTTTTTTGTTTTACTTTAACACATTTTGCTTATTATCACGGTTTCAATATCGCTAGCACAGTTATTCTTTCACAGTTATTTACACAGTTTCAATATTCACAGAGATTGTTTGCCTTTCGCTCGGTCGAATCTATATTTACCTTTGACACACAGTTCATCACATTCCCCTGCTTCTCTCTCCCTAGCCTCTTCCTTTTTCATTATTTCTTTTATGTATACGTCCACATGGTTCTAACCTTCTCTGATATTAACAATGTATCTAGTAAGGACTCAAGATTTACATGGCTCCCTAGCGCTATCCACAATTTTGATCTTTCCTCAGTCCAGGAACTACAACGGAAGACAATCAGCACACTGTCGTCGCATTCATTATAGCAATGCTCACAAATGTCGGCATTTATTTTGCCTATTCTCTTTAGGTATTTTGCGAAGCTATCGTGTCCCGTAAGAACTTGGGTTACGTGATAGTGTATTTCTTCATGGCTTCTTTTCAGCCAGGGAGTGATTCTCTATGAGGTATTAATCTATGTGTCCAGCTATTAATCTATGGTCCTTGATCCTGAGTAATACAATGGTCACGATAAGTCCGATAGGGAGGTCACGAAAGGCAGGTCAAGTATACGGATGATTACATCAACTATACTGTATGGGAGCTCGAGTATACTGTACGTATACTGTTGATTAGGCCTTAATGTTCACAATTGTCTACGTAATTTGTCATGACTAACAAAATACTAGGAGTAATGAATTTATATCATAGCTTATCTGTGAATTAGGGTAGGTAGTAATAATATTTAATCATGTTTAGTCCTGATGATGACCTCGAATCTAGGTCTGAACGTCAACAGATGTTGAAGTGAACAAAAATATATACATAGTTGTCCAATATTCGATTATCTTATTTACCAGTAGCTACTACGTTGGACGTGAGCAAATAATAACTCATATTGAATTAAGTTTCCAAGAATCATCTATAAAATGCAATGTTAATGTAATGTACGAAATATGCTTAAGCGAATTGGTCCACATATTGGTGGTAGCGCTATAGGATTTGGAATCGATTAATAATTAGAATGGGAGATCAATCCTTGGGTCTTCAACCAACCACACAAACTGACTGGAACTCACATTTGAAGAAACTACAACAAAATGCCCCCATAGTCTTATATGCCTGCAAATCATGGGGTCTACAACCAAAAATGATATACTGAGCCTACGCGGTAATTGAAAGACTCATTATTGAGCATGGAGCTCTTGTTTGGTGGCCTAAAGTAAAATAGAAGAAGGCACATAGCATACATCAAAAATTTGTAAAGGGCGGCATGTCTTAGTATAACTGGGGACATGTCTACCTGTTCCACTGCTGCATTAGAAGCACTGACTGGATTGCTTCCCTTACTCGTGAAAAGGGAGCCTTTAAATCAGGACGCGGAAATCGCTAGGACAACTAGAATGAAACCTCACAATCATACAGGACGTTTAAAATTTTTTAAAGAGCATGGGGCGGTAGCACTCATCGACTGCAGATGGGATGAGATACCATTAAAGTTCAACTTTGGACAACCATTTGTAATTCCCATTCATACTAAATCTAAAACAGTGATCTCACTGAATGCACACATGGCTGAAGCATCAGTCATTTCTAACTGTGCTCTAGAAATCATGCAAAAAGGTATGAAAGGGGCCAACATCAAGTGGGATGGAGATATTTTCGGCACTAGAAATATTTTAGAAAAGGAAAGAACGTAAGGTTTGAGCACTATTTCGTGGATGGTAATAGTAAGGGTTTTATGGAAGTCGAAAGTAGTAAGCTGTATGGAGACGAATTAATTGTAAAAACAATGGAATGCATCAACCTCATATGGAAGAAAATGAGGTCTTCATTGAGGAAACTAAAAAAATTAACAGGGGCCAATGAAAGTTCAGATGGCAAATCTCTAGGATACAAAGGGCGACTAACCGATGCTGAAACACTTTTAATACAAAAACACTATGGGCTTGCAATTGGGCCCACTATTTACATACGCTCGCACAAACCAGTGCGGCGACAATAAGGCAGCATACGAGTGCAACTGAATTATAGTACGGGCGCTTGGCTGGTGACATACGAGTGCAAAGGAAAGTTCGTCAAAGAAGTGACATTGTTTTAACGACATGTAGGGGTATGCTACAGCAGATCTTTTAGGTCGTAGTGGCTGAGATGATGGTCCTGCCTCCCTGCAGTAATAAAGTAATAGCTTCTATAATCCGTTTTTTTTTCATATGATGAAAGTACAATGCAACATTTCGGGATGTGTTCAAATTGGCAGTCAGGTGACGAAATGAATCAGGATGTTCGCGAGGATCATAAATAGGAGGTTGGAGGAAGAAGTGAGAGGGAAAGGAATACTGTTGCACTCTCAGAATGGATCCATTAGAGGTAGGGGGACGGCGAACAGTATAGTGACTATTAATTATGTCATGAACAGGGAGATTGCTAAAAGAAGCTCCTATTTATAAACTTGAAAGCGTATTTGATGGGATTGTAAGGGAGAAGTTGTGAAAGAGAAAGGAAAAAGAATTGTATGAGGATACGAAAGTGAGACCGAGAGTGGGTAAAAGAGTGGCCGATTGGTTTGGGACCAAAACGGGTGTGAGAGAAGGGTGCCCACTTAGTGCGTGCCTTTTTATTATATATTTTTCAGACCTAGAGGGTGTGTTGGAAAATAGACAAGCAGGGGGCTAAGGATTGGAAATACTAAGGTTTGGTCTCTAACTTATGAGGACGATATAGAATGTATGGCGTGAAAGAGATGAAATGAAAGAAATGATAGGGAGAGTGAAAGGATATATAGATAGAAGAGGATTGGAAGTAAACGTTGATAAAACAAAAATAATCGTATGTAAGAAGGGCGGAAGAGAATGTCGTAAAGATGTGTTTGAGTTAGAGGAAAAAGCGATAGAAAGTGTGAAAAAGTTCAAGTATTTAGATTTTGTTTTGTCACAAAACGGTTTAAGCAAGGAGGATGTGGAAATGGTAACAAAGAAGGTAGGGGGGGGGGGGTAATAGAGAGAATGAGGATGGTATGGTAGAGGAAATTTGGAGAGTCAGTGAGAATGAGATTAAAGATTATGGATGTATGTGTGAATAGTATATTGTTGGATGTGCAAGTTGGGGAGGGTGCAAGTTGGATGTATGAAGAGGATGCTAGGTATGGATAGGAGTACTAAGAATGAAATAGTTATACAATAGTTAGGAATATATAAGGGGAGTGAGAAAAATGGTGAAGTTTGAGGAAAAAGTATGGAAAGATGATGGAATGGAAATGAATGGATTGAGTGCAGGACGAAGGTGAATAAGAAGACTGGAATGTCGATTTGTAGGTGGAGGGAAAAATGAGAGGAATGGGGATATTATGGGGAGGAAAGAGAAGTGATGACAGGTGTAGAGAGACAGGAGTGGTAAGGTAAAATTGTAGAAAGCAGGATTAATAATAGGTACAGGTTGATTATGGAGGAGGAGGGTATGGCTGGGCATTTATCATAAGGATTAGCTATGAGGGGGGGGGAAGAATAATAGCTAGGTTCAGGTGTGGGAGTGAAGAAGGGGGTTTTAACTACTGAATGAAAAAGGAAGAAAGAATGTGTAGAATATGTCGAAGAAAGGAGAAGAAATGGAACCAATGGATGCAAGAGTGCGAGGGGATTGAATGGAGTGTGAATGAGAAAATATTGGGAGAAAACTGGAGGATCTGTCTGGCAAAAGAGGGGAGAGGGATAGATATTATGAAAAGGATTTTGGATTAAATAAATAAAAGAATGTAGATAGGATGGTATGGTATAGGGAAGAGGTATGTTTGAGGGTTAGAAAGAATGAGGGCGATTGGATGGAGAAAAAGAGAAGAAGGGTGTATAATTTGAATTAATAATATGGATCATTGAGAGAATAGGAGATCAAAGTAGATGGGAGTGGGAGGATAGAAAGGGTGCGGTTGAGGGGGGAAATGGAGGGGTTTCTGGGATAGGGTAGAAGGGGAAAGGGAGTTGACAATTTGGGGTAGAAGGCGGAGCGCATTATGGGGTAAGGATAAAGGTCTTCCCTTCTTCCTGGAGGTATTTTTTTTTGTTATATTATTAATTATATTTTGTTGTTTAATAGTTTGATTTATCTTAATGTAGCGAATCTATGACAATAAAGATTTATTTATCATTTATTTATTATATCCGAATTTTGGCATATGGCATTTCTACTAAAAAATTTGTCCCGAAAAAATTATTTCGTATTAGAAATAACAAATAAAATTGTATGAAATCTATTAAATGTAAAAACAAAATTACTAGTGTATTAAATTTAACATGAAACCTAAATTAGATACCATATATGTATATATCTAATAATAAACGTAACAGCATGAATTTATAAGCAAGAGTTACATAGTTATCAACCTTTTTATCTTATCAAAAATCAAATAGAATATTTACACAATAAAATCATCCATCTGTAAGTTCGAATGAAAGATGCTAAATATTTTATAAATTTTTTATTGGAACATACAATCAAAATAATTTTTATTACACTAAAAGATTACTTACTGGAAAGCATAAAATCCATTTACAGAATTAAAAAAAATAAAATAAATAATTAAATTGTATGAGAAGAAAGAGAATTACTTTACAATAGTTTAAAAAGTTTATATCTACTTGAAAATTACTGATAAAATAAAAACACTTGAATTTCATATAAAATCTGTCTAACAAAATTTTAAAAATTACATTAAATTGGATTAATAATATTTTTAGATAAAAATGTGTCAATTAATTTAATCTTACCTCAAATATCATCGGAAGATTGAGTAAAATTATTAAATAAATATTGACTAGTGTTTAGTCATAGTCTATGAATAACAAATATTTTGCAATAAAACAACCAATGCGCTTCTAGCTTCTAATAATCTTGTTGCAGGGTTTAAAAATTTTTAAAAAATTTGACACTGGTTAGCACTGAAAATTTTCATCTACTGATAATCTACGTGCTGGATTTAACCCTTTATATGGTATAAGATAAATAACTGATATTATATTATCAGGCATTTCTGTTGTCTAATGTTATAAAAATATAAATAAGATATTATATCTCATCTCATAAGCGATGCGATTTCGAATTAGTTGTTTTGGGGCCGTGAGGTGATTGTGATTTAAATAAATTTTGCAGTGTACTTTTAGAGTCAGATTTTTTAGACTATTAGAAATATATTTAAAAAAAAAATAGTAAAATCGTTTACATTGCGTACTGCTAAGAAATGGCACCGATAATCTTTCCGTTTTCCAACAGCGAGAGTTTTTCGAGTCGTGCAAGTGTTTCCTTGATACAAGGAATCAACGTATAGTTATATTATTATAAATTATTTATTATAAGGAAAAAAAATAATAAACTAAAAAAATCTCTCTAGAATTACAACTCTTCAAGGAATCAGCTTGAAGAGTTGTAATTCTACAAGACAAAGCTTGAAATTGGATAGCAATACAAAAGTTATATACCAGGAATTCAGAGGAAAACAAGGAATATTGTCGCCTTTAAAATAGGGCGACAGTCGAAGGGTTCGTTTATATTTCTAAAGGGGCCCTTACACGATCAGTATTATTGACAATATCAGTATTGCCAAGACAGTCGTTTACTCCTTGATGGTACCAACCACCGTCAATATCGCCAGACCCTACAATATTATTGTCAAATAATAGTATCAAAAAATGTGCTC
>WYDF02127022.1:0-10018 GCA_009867245.2 Adranes taylori
TCAAGTTTATTTGTAAGCCGTGCGGTAATGATTTTGGTGAATAATTTATATAGGTGCGTCAACAGACTTATCGGTCTTATGTAAGACAAACAAGTCTTATGCAAAAAGAAATCCCAAAAATCGCCTATTTTTCGGCTTCCTGACATATTTCCTTAAATGCCAATATTTTGAGAACAAAACAATTTGTACCTCATTTTTGTTTTCTTTCTTTATTTTCGCAAACTCGTGAATTGGAAAAACATCAGAACGTCACACTTTGAATTTAGATATATAGCTAGTTTCACTGAGAACTGTAATTGTGTTAGAAAACGGTTTAAATAAATATGCGTTTTCTGTGTTAAACAATCTAATTGTTGAACGACTCACGTATTTACTTAAAGTTCATTACATGTATAATATAATTTAATATAGGAGTGTTCCGTAATTTTGAGAGTTTTGATTAACTTTATCTCAGAGAAAGAATCAATGTAATAAACATTTCAATATATTAGCAGGAACCCAAAGGATTGATATTAGTTAGTTAGTATTGTATTATGTATGTTGTAAGAAGATATATGACTAGAGATAACCCAGATTAAGATAAACTTTGTCGTTAGGGAACGCAATCAAAGCAGCCATGTATAGATAGTGTGAAGATTGAATACATTTCTTTATTTGTTACACCTTAATAAAGCTTTCATTCCAAATTAATTCTAATTTATTCATTATTGTTTTGTTTATAAACTACTTACTTCAAGATACCTTATTATATTAAATGTATAATAAACTCTCACGTAAATATTCTATTGTTAAATAAAAATGCAAATTAAATTTATTTCTTTTCGTACTTAAGGAGTATCATAGATTTATATAATTATTCTAACCGTAAACTTACAACAGTCATGATAAATTCGAATATAATTCCTTTGGGTACTAATGGGTCATCATTTGAGCTGGAATTTAGTTATCCAAATAAATATACGTAGTATTAGGTTGTTTCAATCTTTTCAAATAGAATAGAGCCTCGATTATCCGAGGTAATGTCGTCCGATGGTATCTCGGATAATCGAAAACTCGGATAACACGGACTCTGTCAAAAATCGAGAGAGAAAAGTATGGTAAACTTGTGAAATGAATGAAAACGTGGTCAAAGATGTGAAAAAGGCATCTATTGTATTATCAAATGAAAAAATGACGTACAAATAAAAATAAAATAAAAATACAAAATGACAAGAAGACATACTACGTACAGTACATGTTCCAATTAAAAAAGTTATTTTTTGAAGAAGTTCATAAGTGTTTTCTGTTTAACGCAACTCGTTTCACGCAATCATCCCAGCAGTAGAAGGTCTGTTCAAGTTGTCTCTGACTGTTGCTCTTGCTACTCGATGGCCTTTTCTATCGCTTTGTATCCTTCACTGTTCCTGAGTTTCTCATTCTCCACTTAAATGTCTTCACTGTCACTTTCACTTTCTTCAGCCTCTACATTCACTGCCTCTACTATCATCTCATCAGTCACTTCCAATTGTTCATCTGCGTGGATCCACTCTACTACATCGTTTTCAGTGATTGTTTCATCTGCCAATCTTCGAGCTAGCTGTGCATGACTGAGGTCGCCTTCATCGTCATACTCTATGGACAAAGTTTCTTGATTTGCCGTGACGTTTAATAACTTCCTCCACGACTTCTGAAGAGTAGAACTTTTACCTCGTTCCATGCCTTAACATCTTTCATTGTGATTTATTTAAGAGACTGTACGACGTCGTTTCCTTCATCAATTGCGCTAATGAGGCTTTTCAAAAGTTTGCGTTCAGAGTTACGCTTCAGGTTTTCCAACACACCTTGGTCCATGGACTGGAGAAGAGGCGTGATGTTGGGGCGTAAATACATGGTCTTAATATCGCCAGAAACAATTTCTTCTGTATCAGGATGACCAGGGCAGTTGTCCATTACTAAAAGCGCTTTTCGAGGCGGGTTGTTTTCTTTTAAAAACTTATCAACTTGTGGCACAAAGTGAGTGAAGAACTAGTCTATAAAATTTTTAGCGTCCATCGATGCATTTTTCTGACTTTTGTATAGCACAGGCAGGGTAGGAATAGACACATTTTTGAAAGCACGGGGCTTGGCAGATTTCCCGAACAACAATAACTTTAACTTACAATCCCGCGAGCATTAGAGCAAGCCAGAAGCGTGACCCTATCTTTTGACCTTTTAAAACCAGGAGCGGAAGCCTGTTTTTTAGAAGCAAGTGTTTTTATAGGAAGCATAACCATATGCTACCAAGTTCAAGCCCGTTTCGCCACAGTTAAAAATCTGTTAAGGTGAGAAATCTCCATCTTTAATCAGAGCTTCAAATTCGTCCCTGAACTGTTGTACGATGGCATGATAGGACGATAACTTCTCACCAGAAATGTTTAGCTCCCTGATTACAAACCTTATTTTCCAGCGATGAAGCCACCCTCTGCTTGCTATAAATTCTTTTTCTCCGGCTTTCAGCTATTCGTGGAATTCAATAACCTTTTCCTGTAGCATAGACCTACTCACTGGATTTCCTTTGCTCCGGAGCTGTGCGAATCACATAAACAAGGCATTTGAAGTTTTTTCAAACTCTCCGGTTTTCAAAGTTTTTCGTATATCACTCTCGTTGTCTTTTTGCGGACAAAATTTTTCGATTTCAGCCCGTTTTCTTCTCCAGTCTCCTACGGCCACTTCTCCCACCCCTAAATCGGAAGACACTTTTTTAATTGTCTCTCCTTTATCGAGTCTGTTGATGGCTTGTAATTTAGTCTCCAAAAGATACATCAGTCCTCTTGCGTTTAGCACTCATCACGTAACCAATACAAACAAATCAAAACAAACAGTAAACGAACTGTTCACTAGCACAATGGGAAAGCAACTGAGATCAGTGACAATAGACAAACGATCTATGCGGGCCGCCCCTACCACTATAATCTTTTGTGCGTGCGCTGTTTCTATTTTTACACCACTGTGGTTAATATAAGTACAGTACAGTCGTGTACTACACAGTACCGTATTATGATCGATTTGCCGCTATATTATGCGGATTCGCTTTGCGCGGCATTTTAATCGAACGTTTTTTTTTAATTTTTTTTGGGACTACATACACGCTTAACCCGGAACTCGGTTTGTCGGAGCTCGTATAACCGCGGCTCTACTGTAACGACCACAACCACCACACGTAGTGTCGTTGTACTATGACAGTGTTAAAATAACGGCGCGACACCAATGTCCCTGTGTGGACGCCAAATCTATGTGACGACCTCCCGTAATCTATTTAATACGCTGACGGAACTCCCACACGCGACGCTGCTAATGGGGAACCCATCGACTGTCACAAAGAGTTACAGAACTGTCACAAATAGTTACAGACTGAATGGCCTTCGGAAAACGTCCTCGGACGCCAGATCAGTTGAAAATGAGACTGCACTTCTGAACAAATGTTGTTGTTCTTCCTGTCCTCTTCCTGAGGTTCTCTGTGGGCTTAGGTAGCTGCAGTTGGCAAGTAAACCAGTTGCTCTGGATCTTGCGGGTATCTGCAATAAACTTAAACACTAATGAGTGACCATTAAAGTTTTAACAAAACCGTATATTGTTCTTTAGACAAAACAGAGAAAGAAAGATATTAATGCACAATAAGAATGGCAATAATAATCAAATGAATAAATGTCCAATTACGAATATCAAATCAAAACATTAACGCAATAACAATAACCAAAGCAAGTTAATCAAGCGGCGGCATAAATGTCATCACAACAATAATTAATAAAAACGGCGCATAGCATATAGGCAGTGTCATAGTAACAATAAGAAAACAAAAGCACTTTAAGTAACGGCGGTGCATGTAAAGCAATATATAAATATATAAAAAAAAAACAAACAAAAGCAAAATATATGCGGTGATCAAAATAAAATACAGCGAAAATAAGGAAAGCGGTTACTAGCAATTAAAAATATACTCGCAAACTTAGGATGAATAGATTCGAATATTTTGGTGCAGGCGGTGGGTACGGTATGCCTTTTGGAAATCACTAATGTTACGTAAGACCCCGGAATCCGTTTATATTACTGTTATCAGCGGGTAGTTTTAGCATACAGCGCCCTGAAGTACTTTGATGCTACAGTGTCCAACACCGGTACAAGCCAAACCACACACTTTAGTGAAAGGATATAAGGAAATTTCGCAACACCTCGGAATACGTTGGACTTGTCGGGTGACTAGCTCTAGAGTACGCCAAAGCTGAGCACATAAACAGCGTCCCGGAGCCCGATGCCGTTGTCCGTGCACAACACTCATATAAACCACAACTATACACTCTAGTTAGAAGGGCAAAGAACTTTATCAACGCCCCTTAGTTCGTTGGTGTCGACAGATGACTAATTCTAGCATACACTAAAGGTGAACACTTATACAACGCCTCGGAACCCGTCGACGTTGCCAGTGTACCACGCTGGTATAAGCCACAACTATACACTCTAATAGGCGGTGTGTGAAGGAATCGCGATGTAACTTCTCGAAGCCCGTCGACGTTACTTGTGCACAGGAGACGGATAGCGGAAAGGAGTGAAGCTATTCAAAATGAAATAAAGAAAAAATGCAAAATATTAAACAATATATGCTATACAATGTCTTTTACCAAACTTCGCGTCGCTGCACTGCTTCACCGTTGCTGACGTCAGCTTCACCGTCAGCTCTTGGTTGCTGACGGACTTGTTTAATTGTTAGAAAATAAATCGGAAACTAAAAATATTCTGTTTAATTCTCGCTATTTATACCCAAATATTTGCCCGTTTAATCATCAGTCCCTGTGTTCATAGCCACCACACAAGATTTTTCAGACCGGCTAGCGCTTCACTCATTCACGCGACACGCAGCATCATATCATATCATATCCACACACACGCACGGAGCTAAGCACGTAGGTAGTCGACAAACAGCGTATAGCATTCCTCACGCGCAAACGTGTGTAGAGCAGTGTCGTCGTAAATAATATTAGTATTTACGTCGTTTCTATATTTTCCCATTCTCCAAATTATATATAGCTTACTCATATGTTTACGTATCACAGAACCGTGTTATAATTATTTATTGATTTAATTATTTACATAACAAAGGAACTTACACTACTGTACATATAAATCAATACATATAAGCCCACTTATGATTTTCCGTTTACAACCTTACATTTTTAAGATGGCTCTCTGTTACATATAAGGCTAACAATATAGTTTTTCAAGTGTTTCTAAAAGTTTCTTGTATGAAATATACAACAACCTAATCTAAAAAGGAACATTATCTTTTTTAAAGAATCCAATATATGTATATACATTGATATAACACCGATCAGGCGAACAAAACGGTAATCAAAAACCAACTGATATAATTGATGACCTGTTTGAAAAATTGATAAGTTGAGAGTAAGTTATCCCTATCCCAGTTATCCCAGAATTATATGCTTATGGCGCACAAATATAAGCATCAAGAAAAACTGAACAAAACACTACATAAAGATGTGGTAGACTTAAAATATCAATTCGAAAGTGTAGCAAATAACTTTAGGGAGAAAAATAATAGCTGGTATGAAGACATAGCTGAAGTCGAAGAGCGCGGATACAGAGCCAAACAGATTTTGTTGTACAACATTGCGGAATCTAATTCCAGAAACCTGACCGAGAGAATTGACGCAGATTGAAATCAAATGTGCTCTATACTCACTGGAATGTATTTAGACATAAAAAACAGCAAAATAGTAAGATTAGGTTGAAAAACACCTAACCACAGGTCACGACCTATAAAAATAATCACTGGCAGTGAATTATCCGTTAGAGAAATATTAAAAAAGAAATATAAAATATAAAACATATCAATATCAGCTGACTATACTAAAAATTAGCAAGAACAATGGAGAACTCTTAAAAATGAAATTATATTCCAAAAATTATAAATAACCAATAGACAGGAAAATTAAATAACCCGTTATCCATTTATGATCAGAATCCGGGGGTATAAGAACGAAACTTAAAAACCAAAATTCTTACTGAAACTTGGTTGAATAAAAAATTTTCCAATGGTGAATTAAAATTAAAGAATTATACTATATATAGTTATTATAAAAGCGCAAAGACAAGGGGACAAAAATCTAGGCGGAGAAGTACTAATGTACATAAGCCAATAATATCTTGTCAGCTTACACAGAGAACATTTGTTTATGTCAATAATCACAAATAATCGACATATTATTATCGTGGGGACATACCTCCCACCACAATCTCCAAGCCAGATATACATCAATCACTGCAAAAGTGTTGAAGAAATATTCGGTGACTGCAACCTCCCGGGGGCTATATAGAACGTAAATGATCAAGGTATTGATGCAAAATGTCCTGACAACTCCAATGCAATTGTTCTTAACAAATACATCCCGTTATGGAATTTGAACAGGACCCACAACAGTAAAAATTCTTTCTTAGATCTAATCTTCAGTAATATTAACAACACAAACGATTTTTCCAAACTCTGAAAGTGAACACCACAAAGCAATTAAATATAATATCCCGGCAGCCAATATTGATGATTATCTCTACTACGAAGAATGGACCCCGCTATTGAAGAAAACTGATTATGGTAGTATTAATACAAGTAATAGAAGTTTAATATCGTGAACAGTTCGAGTACAATTTAATTTTAAAGTAACGATAATCTGAAAGAAAATATGGATCTAAATCGTGAGCATTTTCGAGTAATTAAGTGTCCGGCATGAAGTTATATCATAAGCTTCCCTTTGGATCGCACTGGACTCTACCCGTACTGTATAAATCTCAATGCTTATTTGCAAAAGGGAATTGCAACCAAGGTCGTAGGATAAAGTTATATCAGAAGCTTCCCTTTGGGACACACTGGACTCTACCTAAGTATCTTGGGAAACAGTACCCTGTGATTCCCTCTCTGTGAACGGTAGCGGGCAGGCCATTAGAATAGACCTAGACACCGTTAGACGCCAACAGCCTTCGTACCCACAAGGTCGGCCCGCCAGAATTTAAGTCGGATCCAGACAACTGGAAGGACAACACGACATCAGAATGCTGAACTCACCGTAAGTAAGAGCAGCAGGTCGGTCCCTGATATTGGTTCTATGGGAATACTCATAGAGAGTTACAAGAGGAGTTCTTCGTGTTTTCTATCAAAAGAGCAACTCATGAACCGATTGATTATTTTAAGATTAAGCTTAATTAGCCCGAGATAGCCCAATTAGCCTAAATTAAGCACAAGATAAACCCAAATTTTTTATTTCTCTATTATATTACAATGCAGTTTTTTCTTTGCTGGAGTAACAATAGTCCTTTTCTACAAATTTTTTTTAATGGTGCATTATACATAGCTATACGTTTTTTCTTCACATTTCTGATCAATTCTTCGGAATCTTTAATTGGTATAGTTGATAATTTATGAACAATATTCGTTTGTGCATTAACAAGACTAGTTCCAGACTAATTAGTTGTTAAAAAATTTACTCGATCCGCTAACGCTGTAGAACGTGTTTCCAATATATCAACAATATCGTCGTATATAATAGCACACACTCGCGAAGTATCCCGAAGTCGGCCGAGGAGCGAGGATGTAGAAAGATTTGCTCGTGGTTTCTAGGTTTTCCTCACTTCGGTTCAGAGGCGGTTTTTTGTACCCAAATCAAAGGGACACGAGGCACGAAGACGAATACAGTCGAGCTCTACTTCCACTTGTTCGTGGTTCCTCGCATAGTATGTACAGTGCTATATCTACAGAGAACTAGCGCATCAGCTGTTTCGATTTCGGTCACGGCAGTGAGTCGCGATGTAGGGTGAGCGTCTGGATTAGAGTGCCTCGATCAACTTTGGGTAGTATATTCCGCGAGAGCGTGGAGCGAGTTTTACATTTTCATCGCAATAATGTTTGTAGAGTTAAAATAATTCGCTTCTTCATACGAAGTAACTCATTAAGCTTTTCACGTACGCCGCATGTGAGCATATTTATATGATATGCCTGTAAACCTTACCATACTGACTAATACGCTGCATATAACTTATGATTCAGAGTGAAACTTTTGATTTGTGAATTTGGCGTGCAGATATTGAAAAATAAGCTTCCAATGATTTAACACAGTTTTGTAAATAGAAAAATTAGTACAAATTTCAATTGCTAGTTCATCGCAATTTAGGTTATGGGTTTCTACTTTCTTTTACAAGCAATTCTCTTCCACCTTGGTCTATGTCTTCTTTTATAACGTATAACATATAAAAAATTTAGTCACCTTCCAAATTTACTTGTATTCCAATTCCAATTGATGGCTACTTTTAATATATCCATACAGGTCTGCGATGAAAATATTTCCTGGAAACTAAGTATTGTTTCTGATGTATTTTTGGACGCTGATTTCAGAGAAAAATGATCTCAGAATTGTAAAATTGCTACAACGGCCGGTTCTAGTGACCCTAAAAATTTTGCTACATCTGCGGTGAGCTTTCAATCAAAAAATATCAAAGAAATATTACAGATTTTGTGAAGAAAGTGTATTATGCTTACTTTGGTGTCAAGCTGGGAGACTAGGATAAATCTTGGGCCCCACCCATCGTCTGTTGTATTTGTGTGGAAGAATTGAATCAGTGATTGAGTGGAAAACAAAAATCTTTTCGCATCGGAATGCCGCATATCTGGAGGGATCCAACTAACCACAGTGATTACTGCTACTTTTGTTCCTCAAATATGCAACGGTTCAACGCCAAAAATAGGAAAGGAATTGTTTACCCAAACATTCCATCAACTGTGCGCCCCGTACCTCATGGTCATGGAATACCCATATCTAAACCCCCAGAAAAACATAAAGATATATCTTCTGACTCCGAATAAGAAGATTATGGCTCTGATAGTCTTCTGAATGATTTTAATGCAGCAGGAAGTAACGATACTCAACTCTTCTCACAAAATGAATTAAATGATTTAGTGAGAGACTTGGGCTTTCCCAAAAATTCCGCAGAACTACTAGGTTCTAGGCTAAATGAAAAAAACTTATTGGCACCTGGTGTCTCTTTTCCTGACTTGATGGCACAGTTTCAAATTGAATATGACGCACAGGAACGGAGGCTCTTCGTTAACGCATGTAAAAGAAGTCTCAAAGATGTGCTACTCCATAACGGAAACAAATATGCTTCAATACCAGTTGGACATTCCGTGCACTACAAAGAATGTTACGAAAATGTAGCCATCATTTTGAACAAACTTAAATACAAGGATCACATGTGGACCATATGTGGGGATTCAAAAGTAATTGCCATGCTTCTTGGACTTCAAGGGGGATATACAAAATATCCACGCTTCCTGTGTGAGTGGGACAGTAGGGAAAGGAGTCAACATTGGATTAAGAGAGAGTGGCCAGTACGGGAGAAGTTGGAAATTGGCAGCAAAAATGTTAGTAAGGAAGCTTTGGTTGACCGAGAAAAGACTCTCTGCCTCTACTTCATATAAAACATGGATTGATAAAACAATTAGTGAAAGCTCTTAACAATGTATTTCCTGGATTATCTGCAGCCAAAGTGAAGGAAGGTATCTTGGTTGGGTCTAGATTGGGTCTGAAGGTTGGGTCTAGATATTCGAAAACTTATGAAGGACAAAAAATTTGAAGCATGTATGACAAAGGGTAAAAAGGAAGCTTGGAGCTCCTTTAAAGAAGTTATTAAATTTCTAGGAAATTATAAGGACCCCAACTTCAAACAAATTGTACAAAGTATGCTTGAAAATTAAAAAAAAATAGGATGTTCTGTCAGCCTAAAAGTTCATTTCCTGTTGTGTCATCTGGACTATTTCATGAAAATCTTGGATCCGTCAGTGAGGAACACGGTGAAAGATTTCACCAAGCCATTAAGCAGATGGAATGCAGATACCAATGTAGATGGAACAAAAACATGATAGCAGATATTTTTCACACAAAACTTATTACTTTGTTTTGTTTCCTAGAAATGTATTTACATGGTATATAAAGCATTATTT
>WYDF02127033.1:0-10018 GCA_009867245.2 Adranes taylori
TCCCTTCTTACACACCATCACTTTTGTTTTCTCCACATTCACTTCTAATCCTCTCCTATCCATATATTTCTTCACTCATATATTTCTTCATTTTGCATGTTATTTATTTATTTATCTTATGTCACTTACCGTGTCCATGAAAAGGCCGGCGTCAAAGAAATTAATGGAGTAAGTCATGATCAACGAGTCAACGTCACCAGCAGGTCAACATGGCCAAGCCAAGCAACAAATTCGTCTCCAACAGCTCGCACCACGCAACAACGTATGTCACACGATGGCGCATGTCCATTCCACGTCTCCGATTCCATGCACTGGTTGAACGATTCCTTCATCATCATGAACAGCGAAGCCGCACCGCGCTAATCTAATCTCATCAGCACTGTGTTGACAACTTCAAGCAATGTGTTAGTCAATTTTACTGGCGCGAATAGAATCATATAATTTATTATACATACGAATGAAAAGAAAAATCGTAATATTTGCGGCACCCATAGAAAAATTATGCTTGTCGCCGCAAAATAAATGCTTCAATTGCAATACCTATTCAACTAGCTTAATAGAATAAGGGTCGGATTTGAAAACCCAGCCCCCGACTAAAATAATTAAATTGAGTTTCATGCAAGAGCAGTATATGTTATAGAAAATTCTTATAGTCCATCAGACGTAAAGCATCACCTATTACAAGACCCTATCATAATATCCTTAACTTACATTTATTTCAGCTGTAATAGCGTTGCATAAAATACAAAATAAAATTAATCTAAGTGAATATATAAATAAATATTTTTGCATTTATTAAAGCTTGTGTGGATACATATTTGCAAAATCTCATATGCACAGAAGTCCTAAGCCATGTTATAAGTTTTCAACTTTTATAATCTGCAGAATGCTAGGGGCCCTATTTAATTATTATATACATCGAAATGTCGTATAAAATATTTAATAAAGAGATATTTCTTTTTGAAGTTTTAATAACTGTATCCGATTTCTTCGTGCTGTTTTACAATAGTTTGTAAAAAGAACTATTTATTTCTTGGACTTTAGACGGCAAGGCCAATAAGCTGTACTAGTACGCAACAAGAATGCTTAGAGATGAAGATGAGCATGCTCTTGCCTCATTCGCTCTGTGACTCTTTATAAGTTGTCCAAACGTTTAACTATGCAGGACGCCAATACCCCGTCGGGAGTAGGATGTTGAGTTGCATTTGGTCCCCAGAAGAATAATATTTAATTATACAGTGAAATGAAAAAGTTGACGCAATCTTGAAATCAATATTAAATAATAATTCCAGGACAAATTTTTCTATTCTGTAATTTTTCTATTCTGTCTAGAATATTTATCATAATCTATTTTTTTAAATTGATAGCACAAGTGGGCTCGTAATGTTAAATAATCGTTAACTTTCATTGTTAAAATCCCAATTGACGCCTTCTCTCCCGCTGGTCAAATTTTTCAATGAAAAAGTAAAACAACAAATTTCAAAAATTTCCGACTTACCCTCTCTAATAGTTTTTCTCATTTTAATTACTATTTTAATTAATTTTATATATCTTATTATATTGTATTGTCTAGTATATGAACCTATTTCCTTATTGTAAATATAAAATTTACGTAAAATAAATATTTAATACATTAGTTTTATAGTTTTTCCTATAGAAATCGTTATTTGACTAAAATCGCATAAGAGTTTTCATTATTAATAAAATTCACCTTTAAATCATTTGATTTTATTGCAAATGGAGACTCTGGTTTAAACACCTTTTAGCTTTAAATCGATCACCCAGAGGAGGGGACACATTTTCTCTTGAGGGAAAACTGGTCTTTTTTGGAGCTATAGAATTTTCACATCTAATCTAAGTAGCATATTCTTATTTAAATGCAAGTGTGTACCCACGTTTAGTTTCAAATCTAATTACTTTTATTTTGAGATCAACTTACATTTGAACTACGAACGTAAATTTAGTCACTTTTCGAACGCTAGTGAGATCTAGCCTAAAATAATGATAGTTATTTTAAGATCTTCACGACTCACAGATACTCAAGTATGTTATTGGCGTATTGTATATAGCCTCGCCGAGTCGATAAATGATATTAAACAAATAATCATCAGCCAATTATTTGTCAAACCATCAATTAAATAAATAAATCTATAATCGCATAAATCAGGAATTGGTGTTTTAATTTAATATATTTATTAAGCAACGGAAAGGTTTAAGCAACGGAAAGGTTTACGATATATAACCACATAAGTTTTTACAAGCAGGCATTGAACTTTGCATATAGTAAGACGTCGACTACTACCATTAGCTAAACGTTATTCACAGAGGGAGAGAGATAGATAGATAGAGAGAGAGAGCTAGACGAATGCAGGAAACCAAGCAGCATCCGCAACGCATTGCACACAGCGGGAGGAGAAAGAGTTGTCGACCAACGTCGCAAACAACACAACGTCTATCTTCTCGTGCGTTAGAGAGAGAAACGTTTTTCACGTTTTTTGTGTATTTTCAACGATTGTAGGTTATGACCAAAAAATGGTACTTATTAAGAGACAAAAGTATATTTCATTCTGTTTCATTGCGCCTTGTTCTTCGCGCGCAATTATTTCACTATAGAATTTCGCTTTTGGCGATCACCAAGTTCGAGTAAACAACTCTTACTAAGGTTGATTAACTTGCCTTTATTGCCCCGCCTAGATGGAAATTTTACGATCTCCGATTTTTGGAACAAACAACTTATTTTCAACAAACAACTTTTAATGAGTCTAATGAACCTTAAGGGCGTTACTTTCCAGATTTTTCTGACGCAGCCGTCCCATTGATCGGCCGTTGTCCACAGTTCAAGGGGGGGGTTACAGCTCATTGCCCGTTTTCATCTATTTGGAGAACTCCCTATCATTGAATCTTAGAATCGTAGAATCTTGTCAGGGATTTTATGCGATATTCTTCTTTAAAATTCGTAACGGACGAAAGGACCCTTCTAATTCGAGGAAAATTCTCTCTTCTTAAAGATCTTAGCAGAAATTTCGTTCAAGCCCTGATAAGCGCCACAGGGCTTGCGATAAGTTCTGATATGCGCCACATCGATTCAGTATGCCACAAGTTAAATTCTATCTTTAGATAGTTCATCTTTTTATCTTCGCATCTATTCCTTTTCCTCGCCCATAAATATTTTATAACCATCCCCTCTAAAATCTTCATCATTGATGCGAAAACGGGGTGGTCAACGCCAGAAGAAGAGGGAGGCCAACCGTCAGACATTCCAAAACAACGAGGACGACTGAGATCGCAATCCAGGGTGACCCATTAAACTACACTATCCACACACGCCACGCTACCTAAAAGATACCAAGCCATCAACTCCAGCGACACCTACGAATTCAGCGGCGAGCCAAGCAGAAACTCCGTGGACTCCACACGGCTCGTCACTATCGCCGACAACTTACAGGGAGGATAACATAAATTTGATTCCTAAGCCAGTTATAATGGCTTCGGATTCATTAATTCGGAAAATCAAATATTTAAGCAGGTAATCTTTGAAAAATTGCGAATCATATATGAGAGACAATTATAATGGCTAGAGACTATTATAATGGCTATAGTCTAACTACAGTCTTTCATATATGATTCGCAATTTTTCGAAGATTACCTGCTCAAATATTTCATTAACTAATGTGGTTGCTTCATAAGCCAAATGATATCCATCCACCTAATTTGTTAATTCAGAAAACCTTTATAAAGTGTGTGACGAGCCATATCCAATGCTGATCAAACATATACTTAAATTCTGTATAGAAGGAGGTATTCGGCAAGCGTTCGTAATTATAGACCATTTATGGAGTCTTGGTTATGCAGCAGAAAATATAATGAAAAACATGTTCAATGGCAAAATTTTAGCTATTGATGAGCCATTAAAAGTAGCATTTGTTTACAAAATTGGAGTTATACATTACTGAATGGCTGATGGAGTAACGATTTCAAATGTCAAGGTTATTATCAATATTATGAATGGCTGGTAGGAATTAATCGATGATTAATAATATCCAGTAATTGCTCGTTGCCCGTTTTCATGTAAAATTTGTTTGGAGAACTCATAGAATCTTGTCAGACATTTTATGCGATATTCTTCTTTAAAATTCCTAACGGACGAAAGGACCCTTCTTATTCGAGGAAAATTCTCCCTTCTTATAGATATTAGCAGAAATTTCGTCCAAGCTCAGCCTTATTACCGCCGGCAAAAAACTGCCGCCGTTGAAGCCGAACACCAAACATCTCTGATTAGGAAGCCATATCCAGGCCAGTTTCAGAGAGATGCATTTAGATCTTTGTCTGATTGTCTTTGAATGAACATTCTTGCACGTTTCAATTAGTATAATTCTCTATTGATGTTCAGACCTGACTTTTGATAGCGAGCATAGTCACAATGTAAAGAGCGGTTTGTTCTGATAAGCGCCACATTGAATCAGTTTGCCACTTCTCGCGGCGGTCTGATCTCGGTAATCTTGTTTTTCCAGTAATTTGACAGCATTTTAATCTTATTTCTGAAGATATTTGCAATATCTGTTGTTAAATAATTAATAAGAGTATAATCGACATCTAATGTCCATTAACTAGTGAAATATTTATTTTTAGCCATTATTAGATCAAAAGCAGATATTTTTTTCTTAGATGTGTATCTTAATTTACACAACTTAGCATAGATTTTTTTGTGGTATGCACATCCTTAAATTCGTTGAGTATATAGTTGAAACTGAAGTGCACTTGCCCAGTTATTTATGGCAATTCGTAGGTGACTACTTATTGTTTGACAAACTACGGGCCTTTGTCACGCTTATCTACAGGATGTATCTATGTTTATCTTTTGTAAATTTACTGTTTAAAGGGCGCTTTTCTACGCGTGGTGCATAATTTCTTTAAAACTATACATCTACATGGTTTTTATGTTATTCATTTTTTTTTTTGCTTAAGTTTCGTTTGTTACCATCTATATTTTGTTGGTTTGTCCGTTTATGGAAATATTATTTATGGTATGTTATAGTTAGCCTGCAGCTTTTCGTTTGTTATATAGGTATAGGCGATTTTGATGCAGTAATATTAATGGGTTCTATTTTTAAGGAATTTGTGATTTATAGATTTATTTATATAATGTTACAATCATTGTAATGCAAATTCTCTCAATATGTTAAGAAATAAATCGTATTGAAATGAAATTGAATGTAAATAAACTGAAGAAGAGATCTATTGAGAAACTCTTGTCAGAATTTTTGTTTCTGATTTATCTTTTCTGTGAAAAGTATAAATAAATTTGTTTTAATTTAATATGTATAATGTATTAAGTTTAAAACTGTTAACAATGGAAAGTCGCTGCAACTATTTTAGTTTACCGCAGAATTGGTTTACTTTGGCCCTATGGTACTACTTTGCCCCAAAATGAATAAAATAATATAACGATGTCTGCAACTGATTTTTTAAAGGTGATATACTTACTTGTTTGTCAACCAGGTTACAGTACTACTTCTGCAATCAGACATTGAGAGTAGTTATTGAAATGCCCAATAGGTCGCAGCAGTGATGTTTCGTAACCTTACTTTTAATAAGTGTGTTTGCAGCTGTCGGACTTCCAAACTTCGGATGTACCAAATTTCAAAGACAATATCATACTTATTAAAAATAAGCAGCACGCAGCAAATAAATATGAAATTAACCGGTTACTTTGTCCCACATCAAAATTGGGCCAAACTAACCCTTTGATTGTACATAAAAATTAAATATTTCAAAGAATTAAATAAATTACTATTTATTAATTTAAACACATTGTTATATATTATTTGACTAAGTTACGCTTTATTGTTTTTCTCTAGATCCAAGAATATGCCATCAAAATACAAGAACCAATCTGGGAGCAAAAGATATCATGATTAGAGGGAAGCTACACTTAATGCATGTTTGGAAGCTATTAAATCAGGTAAAATGACTCAAAGACAAGCTGAGACACATTTTAATATCTGTCGAAGTACTAAAAAAAATAATTAAAGAATAGGCATATCTCCTCACCTGGTTATCCAAAAATCTTTACTGGCGATGAGAAATAAGCTTTTGCTAGCCATGCTGAAAAGCTTAGTGAATTGGGCTTTCCAATAGATGAACTTGATTTACGGTTTATTGTAAAAGGTTATCTTACAAGACAAGGAAGAATTGTAAAAAAAATTGCCGGACGTGATTGGGTAAAGTCTTGTTTTGCTAGACATTTCACGCTAACACAAAGATTTGCTTCCAACATTAAAAGAGTACAAGCTGCTGTGACTGAGGAAACAATAAATGAATTTATCAATAAAGAGGAGTTTTGTTAGATGTACCACCGAACCATATATATAAGTACTACGAAACGAATATGACTGACGACCTTGGGCGTAAGAAGATCATTTGTCGCAGAGGTTCTAAGTATCCAGAGCGCGTCATGAATTCAACAAAATCACTTAATGCATGTTTTAGCACAACAGTCATGTTCTGTGCTTATGCTGCAGAAGAAGCACTTGCACCTTACATTATATATACGGCTGAACATCTCTGGAATACCTGAACAGAAAATGGTCCTGTTGGAGCAAGATACAATAGAACCAGACATGGTTGGATTGACATGCCAAAATTCGAAGAATGGTTTACATCACACCTTCTTCCAGAATTAAAGAAAAGAGAAGGTAAAAAGGTGGTAATTGATGACAATCTAAGTTCACATTTGAGCATTCGTCTTTTACGACTGTGCCATGAAAACAATGTTGATTTTATATTTGTTTACCGCCAAATTAGAGCCATTTAACAAAGCACTTAAAGTGGGCTTTCTTTAGACCTATTAACAATTAAATGGAAACAAACAATTGAACAGTGGAAACAAACTGAGCGTGCAAAAATCTTACAACTCTACCAAAAGACTTGTTCCCAAGGCTATTAAAGATGACTCTGGATTCTCTAGAAGAAAACACCTCATCCAACATTATATCAGGTCTCCAAAAATCTGTGATTTACCCAAGAAGAGATATTGAAACGTCTTCCATCAAAACATACAGCAGCTGAGTTAGAGTTAGTTGGAGAACCATTTCTTTCTCACCTTGAAATGAAAAGGTGTGAAGTTGTAAAACCATGAAACAGCAGAAAAAAGAAACTAAATGTACAACCTGGCCAAAGCATCACGGAACAGGACTTGATTCAAGAAGAAGTGGAATCCAATAAAGAAAAGAAACAGAAAAATAAAAAAGGACAGAACAGACAGAAAAAATGTAAAAGCTTGTCATCATCTGAAGAAGGCTGTGACGATTATAGCATTGCTTCATCTGGGCCTAATGATATAGTATTTAGTACAAATATAGCAGTGCATTCAAATATTCGTAAACGGAAAATGCTAGAGCCAATGCAAGGAACTTCTTAGTGTAAAACTGGTAACGAATTAGTCATGCCATTGGAATCAACACCACCAAGTTCTGTGAAAATCACATCTATAAAGCACCTTTTAGAAGAAGGGAATTTTGTAAAAGTTGTATAGAATGCAGTATATTTTCCAGGAGTGGCTATGAGTTTATTTGACACTGGTGCGATGGTAGATTGCATGGCACCTACAAAAAAGGCTTGGAAATGGCAAAAAGAAAGAAACATTCTTTTTTATGAATAGTTTGACATCATAAAAGTGATTGAACCTCCAAAAGTTTTGAAAGAAGGACTTTATTCTATTAATTTTGGTTGAATTTAAGTAGGTGTGTAAAATTGTTTTTAAATTCCAAGATGCATAATAATACTTGTTCAGACATTTAATTAGATTAATATTTAGTTTTACTGTATTTCTAAAAAATATTTTTGTTATTTTTTCCTTTATTGATTAGTAAAAAAGGAAAATTGTAAAAAAAATAAATAGTGTGTGTTTTTTTTCTAACAATACCTCTTTATTAATAAAAAGGGTTACATTGCTCCAAACGCGTTTTACAGTGCATTAATATAATAATATATGACTTTGAAATACTTTATTTTGATGTTCAATCAAAGGGTTAGTTTGACCCATTTTTGATGTGGGACAAAGTAACACGTTAATTTCATATTTATTTGCTGCACGCTGCTTATTTTTAATAAGTATGATACTGTCTTTGAAATTTGGTACTTACCTAAACTAAAATAAGCACTGGATTCTTTGTACAGCCAGAAGTTTTGGTGAATCTTTGTTTTCGAATAAATGCCTCTTAGTAAGGATGTTGAATCCAGGATTATTATCCTCGTCTAGCGAAAGATTTTCACAGGCTCCTTTAATTGATTTATTGACTTCTCCTAACCTCGTCTGCATGTGAGTTCTATGACATCGGAAATACGATGAGTAAGACAAACAACTTTGATGAGTTTGAACTTTGTGGGCGTTACCTTAGACTAAGCAGATTTTTCTATTATTTGTAAGGAGCTTACGCCGTTTTAAACACTTTCCATGCAAAAGCCACCGCCGTCATTTAGTTGGTCTATGACAGCAGTAGAAGGGACACTGCTCGTTAAAGCTGGTTGGAGAGTAACTTATCATAGAAATATAGAAACGTAATATCGTGGCAGGGATGCTAAGCGATATTGTTCCTAAAAATTTGTAACGTCCACGAGAATGCCGCTGATTAGAGAAAATTTCTCCGTTCCTAGTGATTTTTGCAGAAATTTCGACAAAGCCCTGCCTGGTTGCTGCTGTTAGCGTCAAAAGCAACCGCGGGCGAAACCGGATGTAAAAGGTCTCTAGATACACCTTTTGAGCTTTGTCTGCTTGTCTTCGAGTGAGCATTAGTCGCACATTTCAATCAGTATAATTCTCTTAAATGTTCAAATATGATTTTTAGCTACGAGCATAGTCGCGGTAAAGAACGATTTGTTCTAATATTTTCTACGTAAAGCGCCACCAAAGTTTTTATTCACTAATTTAATTTTTTTCATGTATAAAAATTAAATTAAAATCTCTGTCTGTAACACAATTTCTATGTCAGTAAAAAATCAGGTAATACAAATTAAATATTTTAACCTTTCGGCTGAATTTTTCGAACCGCTTATAATAATTATCTAATCTACGACATGTAGACTTTCGACTGAAATCTTTCGGTCCTTCAATACTTAATTCTTATATTCTATTTTCTCACTTAGGTACACTCTTTACATCCCCTTCAGTGCATCTTCGAGCATCCTGGAAAAGATCCACGTCAAGGGGAGAAGCCATAAACAATGTATAAACACCATCGACGAGCCGACGAGCAAGCCGTGTAGATGAACCGACGAGTCCACGAGCCTACCTCATCGACCGCCGCAACGCCAAACAACTAACAGCGCTAATGAATTAATCTCACCCACGAGGCATCTCACCCACGTAACGTCTCCACGAACATCCACGCAATCACTCCATTTCGTCCGACAACGTACTCCAGTGTCTGAACACCGTCAACTACATACATAACGAATGCATATATCAACCGAGCCATTACCTCATCGCCAGATCACCAACACAATCCGTGCAATTCTCTCTGATGTCGTCAGATCGCCATCACCAAATTTAATACCAAGGGGACGTCACATGCCACCAAATTAAGTCTTAATAACGAATTTCTGTCAAATCTGGCTTAATAACGAATTTTTATGCAATAGTTCGAAACTTTTATCTTTGAATTTTTGCTAAATGGACCAAAGGCATCGTAAATTTTTTGCATTATAATTGGAGCCAACCAATAATCTGTTAGTTCAAAATAACGAATGCGATTAGAATCATTTAAGTATTATAAACATTTAAAAACAATAAATGCCAGCAAGCATATTCATAACAAAAAAACATTCTCAGACACTCTCGAATAATTTTATTAGCATAAATTAGTTCATGATCATTTAGAACAATAAATATTTCATCTGAATTTCGCATTTTTTTTCTTTTAATAAGAGTTTTTTTAAAACAAATACTGTATCGAAGTTACACCTTGCAATATAACCCCTTAATCTATATATATATATATATATATATATATAGTATACT
>WYDF02127044.1:0-10018 GCA_009867245.2 Adranes taylori
CAAAACTTTTTTAGTGGTTGCATAAATGAGCAGTAAAACAGTTTTTGAACTTATTGAATATTCAACTGTCAAGTGGATATTATCGACTAACTGAGTTCAACTGGGCTGAGTTCAAGTTAAAACGTTAAAAGTTGAACAAAATTGAATCTACAAGATGTAGAAAAACCCCTTCAAAAATGGGCTGCAGATTGGTTATGTTTGAAAAACATGACTCGAATATGACGTGAATTACAAAAGCGAGAAGCAAGATATATTTTTAATATATAACATATTACATGTGTTTAATATTATGCTTTTTATTTGTAAAATTAATCGCTGCCTTATTCAATCGCATCGTATACATAGATGTATATTTTGGTCTTTTGACGTCTAAGAAACTAAAGAACGGATGCAAAGAATAGAATTCGTTCTCAAACCGAGATAGGCGTGTAGTAGTGATGGGAAAATCTATGAAAAACTTAAAAAATATGCAGTTTACTCTATACTAAACTAGGATATAATTACAAACGTTTTGTTATTAATTATTATTTGAGAAACACCCAACAACTTCATCCAAAATTCAACATTGATAGATATTTTAATAATTTATTATAAAAATTGAAATATAAAATAGAATTTAAAATTAAATTTAAATTTAAAATTTTAATATTTTATGTAACTGTGACCAAGGAATGGATAAACTTTTATCAGATATATTCTCAAATCACATACATCTTGTGCCTATCCATAAAATATAAATCATCTTATATCAATACCAAATAATAAATTTCGTACACTCGAATTAATCTGTTTTAAAAATAATTTCAAATAAATTTACGCCAAATAATAAAGAGAAATAAAAAATAAGCACTCTAGTTCTGTAATGTCATTAGTTTCTATTATCGAAACCATGGTCAGGCATAATTTTAAGTTATATTTGGATTAACTTAATATATCTTACTTATGGATTAATGCATCGCAGTTAATCTTACACTAAAGTTTAGTGTAAGATTAACTGTGATGCAGTTTAGTGACTAAACTAATAGGCTTGAGAATTGGTTAATGAATCGAATCCAGTAACATTTTTAATAGAATTAAACAAAAAAGTAATTGACTTTTATTGTAGTTTATTTTTTGAAAACAACATTTATCTTTTCTTTTAAATTAGGTAATAAAGAACAAAGTTTCCACAATTTTAAGAATAATAGAAAAGATAGGTCTTAATAAAACAAAGGTTTTATTAAGAGCTATCTAACAAAATAATACGCAAGCATTGCATTTTACAAGTATATTTATGTTGAAATTAAATAAATATCATAGGTACGTTTATGTAGGACGATAGCAAAACGTGACATTCTTATCAAACTTAGGAATGAAGAGTAAGTCAAACAGGTCTGTAAGTGAACTATATGCTTTATATATTAATTATTGATATCAGCAACGCTCAGAATTAAGTTTATTTGCAACCCCAAAACTAATTATTATTACTCAAATCATTAGGTATCCAAAATGTAATGGACTTTCTCCTTACATAATGTATATCGAAAATAATTTTGTAACAATAAACGATATACGATGTGATTATTTATTTTAATCATATAAAAGTTACAGACTTCATGAATATACTTGATTTAGAAATTTGGAGTGGAAAGCAGGTTTGTAGATTTCGGAGTTCAAAAAGTGGTTTTTGAAAAACGTTTTGCTGTGTGCTGTATGAACAAGTGCAAATATATTTTTACACAGTAAAATGTTAAGTATCAAAGCTAAAGCATTCGAACTAATGTTTGTTAAATAGAAAATTTGAAACTTCTTCGATTTTATTTCAAACAGTTCTTTCTTAAATTAAGATTTAACATATATACACTAGTGTACCCTATGAATTAATTGTCTTGCCTATAAATCGCCTACCCATGAATTCCCCGGTCCCCATATTTACCTACGGCACGCCGCTGTCCGCTTTGCTGCGCTCTTTAGACATTTTTGAGAAATTTCTAACGTTTGGCGTGCTTCGCAGCCCAGACTTTTGTATTTTTGGATTCGTCCACTCATAAATTCCCCGGGCCTCATATGTGGCTACCGCGGACAGCCCGGCTGTTCGCTTTGGTGCGGCTTGCGGCCCCTTTTAATTCACTTTTGGAAGATTTCTGGCGTGCAATTAAGATTTAACATATATACATAATGTTCTATTTTGTAAAATGTATTTTCTTAAAATTTTGACATTAAATTTCATTTAATGCTTAAACAACTTAGCAAGTTGAAAAACACGGATGTTTAAAGTGCGGAGTCAATAACCTTGAAAGAGGCGTTAACTTGGTTCCTATGAAATAAATATAAAATTTGAGGAACACATATAGCATTAAGAGACCTTTATTCCGCTATTTTGATACTGGTTAAATATGCTAAGCTGGTTTTGAGCAACATATAAGAACGTTACTGTTAAACCAAGAGCAATATCAGCCGAAGTGTACTATAAAGAATATGAAAGCAACATAGAAAAATGAGCTGAAATAAATACTATAAAGTCCATTCCAAAAATGTTCTATGAAGTGGAAACACCAACGTCGTTTTCAATTTTACAGACATTTCTGGAATATATGGAGGAATGTATATTCTTGATGAATAAATAAATATACATATTGTTTGACTCAAATAGAAATCCCTATTATTTGTTGTAATACTGTTTACAATTGAAAACAGGCAATCGTAGAAGTAGAGAAATAAATGAAAAGTTATTATTAGATATTGAGAGATATAATTTTCCATAAATAATGAATGTACTTATATTATATAATCAATACACTAAAATAAACGCCAAGGACTTTGATTGTGATAAATTATTTAATAGGCTTCTAGTAATTTCAAAAAATGTTATTTGTTTTAAAAAATCATAATTCACTAAACTATTCGCGGAATTCTTATCAAACGTAATATATTACAGTACCACTTGAAAATTGCAATTAAGATAAATAATATTAGTATTACTAATTTAATAAATGGAAACTTATCAAGCATTTAAATTATACTGTTTTAAAGAGTATTTTTTAGATAACGATATGAAAAGTTAAGCAACGGTGTAACGTAAACTTGATTCAAAATATAATTTACGATTTGCAGGAAGAATATGAAGCCTAGCAATTCCACTTTCCAAATTTTATCTAGCAAAATATAAAAATGAAACCAATATATTCAGAAAGAAATCCGAAGCAGATCTATTAAAGGACCCTTGTTTCCGCATGTACTTAAAAGACAGACCCAAATACATGATTTCTGAATTAAATATAATAGTAACAAGTCACAGCGAAATTACATTTACCTAAGCTAGGGCAACACAAAGAAGAGATTCTGAATTGAAAAGGAATGATGAAGTAACTTTTTATTTGTCAGTGTTGTGTGTTTCTGTTGGATTATTGCATGCTTCTGGTAAATCTTTGTTTAGAGCCAATCATTATATTCCTGATATTAATTTTGATCATTTTTTGGTCTGATATTAATTTACCTTGTATCCCTCTATGACCTGCCACCCTCTATAGTTTAAATCAATCATTTTTAACCAAAGTGTGTGAGACCTTTGATGCTTTTTTATAGTATTTCTAGAGCGTAGTTATCAATAAGTATCTGGCAGATAGTAGTAGCTGCTGAACTACCGCTGTCTAGTTTCTAGGCTAGCGCTGATTAATCAGCAGAGTGAATTTTGATATGAGTATCTTTGATACATTTTGCAGGATTCCTTGAGCGTAGTTATCAATAAGTACTATTTCTGTAGGCACTGAACTACCACTGTCTAGTTTAGATTTGGCACTGAACTACCCAATTATAGTCTAGTTGTCGTTGCAAGTATCAAATCATTGTCTCCTTCTTTACAAGCAAATGCATAGAAAGCAATCTCAACAAAGCTTAAACTGAAGCAATGGATGTTTCTACAATGATGCACATAGTTCTTATGCTGTATATCTGGTCTCTTTCAGATTACTAAACAAAATCTTCGCTTTTACCTACAAGCCCTAATTATCTGAGCATCCATTGGTAAAGTAGGAGCAATCAGTAGAAGATATTCTAGATGTAATAATTGTACATATTTTCTTTATTTTATTTTCAATTAGGACTTTATTAAATTAAGTTTAATTCAAATTTTATGTTAATGGGTGTTGTTTTATTTTAAATGAATTTAAATTTAGTTAAATTTAATTGAATTCAAAGTTTTATTAATTTCTTTTATTCAACCTTAATTTTAGTGATTGTCATTATATTTTATTAGTTAATTGGCAATTTGAAATATTAATTCAAATTGAGAGTTTATAATGCTGGATGGCTCAATATAAATAAATATTCTCATAGAAATGTAAAGCATTGCTACGTAACTGATACGCGAAAACTTATTGATTCATCATCTACTGCGAGCTAAATTTATATTAGCAGATTTTCAGTATATTCCAATGACATATATCGTTTGTTTGATCAATTTATGTATGTAAATTGTATATACAAATAGTTAATCATTTACAATTTTAATATATTTTCGACTACACATGTTTAGCGATTTAAAGTGACATATTATTAAAGTTATTATCTTTAAGTCAACAAAATATTTTGTACAGAGTTGTATATTATCGAACTAAATTATTTTATATATTTTTTAAAAGCATCAAAGTATGATTTTATTACATAATAAGATAAGATGACATAGTATGTATGGCGAGTAGTCGAGATGAGATGAAAGAAATGATTGGGAGGAGGAAAGGATATTTGGATAGAAAGGGACTGGATATAAATGTGGTGAAAACGAAATAATGGTTTGCAAGAAGGGAGGGAGAGATGGTAGAAATGAGAAGTTTGATATAAGACGAATTGGAATTGAAAGAGTCAAGGCATACAAGTATTTAGATTTCATGTTGGCGCAAAATTGCTCCTTTCAAGAACATTTTGAATTGGTAACTATGAAAGCCAGGGCAGCAATGGAGAGAGTGAGGATTGTGTGGGAAAGAACGTTTGGGGAGTCAGTGAGAATGAGGATGAAGATTATGGGGATATCTGTGAACAGTGTTATGATGTACTGGTCGGAAATATGGGCAGTGGAAGAAAGAGAGAAGATGGAGAGAATGCAAGTGGGATGATTGAAAAGGATGCTGGGATTATAATTTATCTATCTATACAATTATTTTTCAAGCGTGATATTATCAACAAATACATTAAATTTTATAATTTTATGAATTATAAATTATATTAATTGAAATTATATTAAATTTTAGTTAAATGTCATCATGCATTTCTTTTTAGACAATTGTTATACCGTAAATGTGACCGCACATACAAACATGATCGTCAGTCGGATTAGTGCAGTACCCCAAGTTTTATTAAACACAAAGTACATGTAGTATGATAAGTAATTTTATATCTCAAAATTTTCATTTGGAAAGCTATTGGAGTTCAATAATATTCTTTTCAAAAAAGAAACTAAAAATTATTGAACTGATAGAAAGTGGAGCTAACTTTACAACTGCGGGAAGGGATTTCAAATTGCCTGAGTCTATAGTTAATTTTTAATGTAGACGAGACGGGCCTCTATTGGAAACGACTGCCAATACGTACGCTTATTTCCATAGAAGAAATTACTGCTTCTGGATTTAAAGCAACCAAGGACCGTTTAACTCTTTTTCTGGGCGAAAATGCGTCCGGAGAACTCAAATTGAAACCATTGTTGATTTATCAATCAGAAACTCCTCGTGTCATGAAAGGTTACTCTAAAAACCATTTAACAGTATATTGGCGAAATAACCGTAAGACTTGGATGACACAAACTATATGTATAGACTGGTTTAAATCTGGGTGAGTTGAACCTCGAGCTCTTTTGATGTTGGACAGTGCTTTTGATGCCGAGTCATTCTCTGGAACTTGAAACTCTGTTCACTCATTTTCCAGTTGAAGTAGTATTCTCACCTCCAACTACCATCTCCGTCTTACAGGGTATGGATCAAGCCGTAATAGCAGCATCAAGGTCTATATGTAAGAAAAACGATGCGCAAACACATTGAGGAAACTGTTAGATATGATATATATGCCATTCTGTTTCGGTGGAAACAAGTTACTCAGTGTTTATGAAAGGTGTTTGAAAGAAGTTGTTCAGAAAAATTTACATAAATTATGAAAGTGATATTCAAAATATCATCGAAAATATTAGTATTCCGAACGCATTGAAGGTGTTGATAGATCATGTTCAAACTTTGCTAAAATCACACGGCGAGTTTTTAACCAGGGAAGAGTTGCAGGAAAAATGACCGCACACCATGTGCCAAGAAAATTACGACTTAGAATCTGTTTGTGTGCGAAATTTGACTGTCAAAATCATCGAAAAGGCCCTTTCTCTTCATAATCAGTGCATGGAGTTGTTAGAAGAAAACTACGAAGATTACGACCAAATAAGTGCTGTAAAGCGTGGTTGTGACGGATTATTTGACGGTTATATACAAATTTTATGTAATACACGTAAGCAGGTCTTGCAAGGAACACTAGATTCTTTTTTGCAACGCGGAAATTTTTTTTTAGGTTCTTTTCAATGGTATATTACTTTTATGCTACATAAAACATTTGTTTTCATATTCGAAATCAATAGTTTTGATAAAAGTATCAAATAAAAAACGTAGACTTTAAACAATTCGAGGGATCCAACATGATACAAATCCAACACAGTTTATCATAATTGGGACTTTGTTACAACTAAATTTAAATAAATTTGTAGACTATTTCAAAAACTAAACTATCTGTTTAACTAATATATATTTAGTTAAAAATATTTTCAAAGACTTCTTAATGTGTATAAAATTGAAAGTAATGAAAATGAAAGAAAAATATGGAAAAAACCTTTTAAGGTTTTTTGAAAGTTTTCATTTCAAGTAATTTTCTTAATAATTCTTTTTGTGCAATTATTTTTTAAATATTTAAAGTTTCCATATAATTTTTAAACATATCAAATATGCCATTAAAAACTGATGTATGAAACTAAATTATAATTTTACAATTTCATATAAAATTTATGATTATGATAATTTGAATCAAATAATCTATAACTATTTGAAAGAACTAGAGTTTACGTGTTTATAGTTTATAGTTCCAAAATATAAAAATCGTAGTATCTTATTTTTCTATTTTTCTATTTTAATCTAGATTCTGTAATTTTTAACATACCTTTGTAATGTTGACAGTACTATTAAAATAATTTCTATTTCTAAATAAAACTATTTGTTATCACAATAATGCATCACTTGAAGTTAATTATATTAATAAACATATTTGTTGTTTTCAATATAGATTCAAGTGCTACTAAGCAAAAATTTATTCTATTACAAATAGCAAATTTATGTTTGCTAAACAAAACTTCAGGAATAATAAGTATATTTTATATAATGATCAACTGAGAGACATAGAATTAGCTATAATATGACAAATAATATACAAGGTATTATTTTTAGGTAATAAAATATTTTTCTTTTACATAAGAAAAGTAATTTTCATTGTTTATCAGTTTTAACATGTTTAATTAAACAAATCCAGAAAAAATTAAATTATTTTAAAATCATGAAAATGAAAATAATATTTTCAGGCTTATTCATTATCCTGCTTACATTTATTCAACATGCCTCATTACGTCTGTTTTTGATGCGTAATAAGAATTACATTTATAATTTTATTATGGTAATAATAATTTTAATATACGCTTTTCAAATGATTCATAGATTATCAGTTAATACAAAGTATACCAATTCTATGTAATGAGAAATAAGTGCTTTACTCAGAAACAGACAATTAACAAGAAAATAAATTTACATATTTGAATGCAAATTTTAACATACAAGGCAGACGAAAATTAGACAGCCTCAAATGGTCTAGGAGCAAAATAAGTGGTTTTTAGTTTCATTTGAAGAAAATGAAAAGAGTTGTTAGGGTTGATGTCTGCATGAAGTAAAGTAATTACATATATGGTTTCCTGTAAATATTTCTAGCAATATATTTGCGCTTGTCAATATCTTAATTTTAGTTTGATTATAGAAAGCTCATTTTTAATGTAATGACAATTTATTAAAAAGTTCTAAATACGGGCGTACGCAGAAATAATTCTCGGGGAGGGTTCTAGAAAATGTAGAAAAACGAAAAACATATTTCAAGATCAACTACTGAAAAGTATAACTACGAGTTTGTTCACATTTAAACAACCCAAAACACCCCCCCCCCCCACCTGCGTACACGCCTGGTTCTCAGATGTGATCACATGATTTAAAATCTACAGGATCCGAGGAGAGTCATGTTACCATCTTCAAGCCGGTCTATCTGTCAAACTGTAAATGATAGCGCGTAGAAAATTTGAAAAATGACATTCCATTTTATTCTCGACAAGCATGCAAAATCATTACTTTCTAACGCGCATTATTTTAATTGTTTCGATAATGGAATTGAAACGTAACAGTATGATTGCGCTCTATTTGGCTGGAAATTCACAACCTGTTATCGTTCGTGAACTGCAACATTTCAAAGTGAACAAAATATTTGTGAATCGCACCATAACGCGTTACCACAATACCGGCAGCGTTGCAGATCGCCACCGATCCGGTAGAAAAAAGTCGGCAACAAGCAAAGAAATTGTGCGAAAAGTGAAGAGCCAAATTGAACGAAATCCACGACGCAGTGCAACTCAAATGGGGAAAAAACGGTAGATATCCGATTAGAGCGTTTGACATCTACTTAAAAAGGAACTTCAAGTTGCAAAAATTCTCCATCTTAACGAACGGCAGCGTAAGCTGCGGCTAGAAATAGCAAAGAAGCTGGTGCACTTGCACAAATGTTGCGAGTTCCAGAACATCATTTTTTCGGATCAAAAAACTTTCACCATGTAGCCATAAACAAACAAAACGATCGCGTTTGGTTAAAGGGAAAGTTAAGCGCTAATTTGAAAATACGTGTGGCTGCAATTGCCTGCAAAACCTGCAATTGTCAAGCTATGGTGGGCCTCAGTTTCTGCCAAATATCGCTCTCCGCTGGTTTTCGTCGACAGTGACGTAACGGTAAATGCAACTAAGTACGGGAAAAAAGTGTTGGATGGTGTATTATTGCCGTGGGTGCGGAAACAATTCAGTTTGGAGCCGTTTACATTCCAACAGACTCAGCACCGTGTCATCGAGCCAAACTGTATAAGATTTTTTATAAACAAGTGTTCCACATTCTGGCTCGCGAATGCACCCGATGCGAAACCAATAGATTTCTGCGTTTGGAGTATATTAGAAGCCAGAGTGTCGACTAAAAGATATGAAAGTGTGGACGCATTGAAACCACTCTTCTTAGAGAATGGGCAAAGACTCCACAACGGCAGCGTGCAACTCGTTCATTCCCATCCTGCAGGCCATAATCAAAGTAAAAGGAAACCTTATGGAACAATAACTTGAAATTCATTGATTACATTCTATTTCAATATTTTGTGTAAATTTGGAATACAAAATTTCAAAAATTATAGAAAGTATGGCGTTTCGAATCGGTAACAGGGCTTCCATCATACCCTGTAAAACGAGATGCAGTTAAAAGATGATTTTTAAAAGTTTAAACAGCCTCATTATCTGCCTTACGCGCAAGTGACTAGCATAATATTAGAAAGTGGAATTTTTAACAAGATTTGTTTAAAAATAGAATTGAAATTAAATATTTTGCTCCTATAATTAAATTATGGATTCTGGTTCTTCTTGTTTCTAGAATTCTTATGTGTTTTATATTATAACTTTTAAGACTTATTGAAGTAAAGGTCTACTACCTAAAATATTTGTATTTTTTGCAAAATTGTTTTTTCCATGTCTATAATAAATATTTTAAAATACAAAAAATAATTAAATTAATTTAAAAAACATATTTACATTTTATAAACATTTTTATGCAGAATGCGATAGAAACTAGAAATTAATTTATTTCTCATTGCATTCACTCTCGTTTTATGAAAAAAAATGTCTGAAATCTGTTATAACATAATTTATGTGCCCATATAACACTAACTCATGACTTCCTAACC
>WYDF02127055.1:0-10017 GCA_009867245.2 Adranes taylori
ATATTCTCGGCTTACTTCTTCTAGTTTTTGTAGTACTTCTAGCATTTCTTCGGCGCTACTTGCTATTAAAAGAGTGTCGTCTGGGAAACGAAGATTCGAGACGCACAACAGCCATTTAAAAAATACTCGAAATGGTTTCAGGGGATCTCAAACAGATCTATTGAAATTTTGCACGATTGCATTACTGCCCTTTTTCCATATATCTCCAATGTGATGGGAATAAAAAAAGTACTCATCACATATACTGAAACCCTTCATGTTTGAAAAAAAGAGTAACTGCTCACAAATAATAAACCTTCTCGTATTTGAACAAAGAGTTACTCCATTTCCGTTTTAAAGAGTAGCATCTCCTTTGGAAGAAAAAGAGAAACTCATCTTTTGTAAAAAGAGGAACTGCTTTAAAAAAAACGAGGACTCTTTTGAAAGAAAAGTTAAACTCCTTATAGGAATGCATCACTAGTTATAGAACTGTCTACTTATCAGTTACTTTATTATTGTCAAACTAGGTAAAATAGTTGGTGACAATGTAAAAGGACGATCGGGTACAGATAGATAGGTGGAAATAATGGTCGTTGACGTATGCTGATTACATGGTATGTATGGCGAGTAAAAGAGGAGAATTGAATGAAACTAGAGAGTGAAAAGGTATATGGAGGGAAGGGGATTAGAAGTGAATGTTGAATGTTATGGTTTGTAAAAGGAGTGTGGAAGAATGTAGGAGGCATGAGTTTTAAATGGAAAGACAGGGAATACAGCGTGTAAAGAGATACATGTACCTGCGATATATGTTGATCCAAAGTGGCACTTGTAAAGAACATATTAGAATGGTAGTAATGAAAGAAAGAGGAGCTATGGAAAGATTGAGGATAGTGTGATTGAGGAGGTTTGGTGAATCTGTGAGAATGAGGTTGATTATAATAGAAGTTTGTCCGAGGTATATAATGATGTAAGGCGTTTGTGTGTGAAAGAGAGATATTAGAAAGAGTGTAAGCTGAGTGTATTAAAAGGATACTTGGTGTGGATAAGATAACGCCATATGAGATAGTGTTGCAGGAAACTGGAAAAACCCCAATGTTGGATAACAGGAGTGGTTAAATTTGAAAGAAAAGTATGAATGAATGAGGATTGGAGATTGGTTAAGGGAATATTTATAATGCGGATGGTAGAAGGGAGCCGCATGATGTGAGGAATTGAGAGTAGAAGTAAGTTGCATAAAATAATTGGATGGTCGATGTGCAGATGAGGAGAAAGGATTCTGGAGAGAATAGAAATGGTAATTGAGGTCCCTTAGAGATTAATAGATGTGAAGAGGCAGGAGATGTTTGAAAGAGGTAGTAGGTTAAATAGTAAGTATGAATGGATAGAAAGGATGCCTGAGTATTTAATATCAGTATTGAGCATGGGAAAAAAGAGAATAATCGCGATATTCATATGTGGTAGTAAAGAGCGGGGCGCAATAGATATAGGATGAAAGAACAAGAGCAAATGTGTAGAGTGTGTGGCAGGGAGGGTGGAAACATGGTTGTACTGAATGAGGGAATGTGGAAGTTTTGAGTTGAATGAAGGAGAAATGATGCTTTGGAAGAATTGGAGAATATGTTTGGGGCAAAAGGGGAGTGGAAGGGAACTAAGGGAGAGCATATTAAATAAGATTGAGAGGAAAAGACATGGCACATGGGGGTGAAGAGGAGGGAAAAGATGGTGGGTATAGACGAGAAGAGAACTTAATGATGTCTTTGTCTTTTTCGGTGTATCTTTCTTTCCTCTTTTTTTTTGGAATTATTGTATTATTCTTTTTTTTTATACGAGTTTGAATTATAATTGATTTTGTATTGTTTCCAACGTTATACCAATGAAGGTTTCTCATGTAGTTGGTGACAATGTAATCGTAAAGTAATCAGTAATACAGTTTTGCAAAACTTTCTGGACGGCTGTCACCCCATTTTGCGTTCAGTATAAGTCAAAAGTTCAATTCTCTACAGTATAAATCAACGTTGAATTGCCAACGTCGTAAGTTTGCGGGACCCTAAAGAGGTAAAGAGATATTGTAAATCTAGCTTAAAGTAAATTTTAAAGAACGTTTTAATTAGAATATTAACAATTAAATAATTTGGTAATTAATAAGTATTGCTTCCAATACTCGTATCAAAATATATTTATTTTGATATAAACTAAAAGATAGCAAACAAAAGTTATGGAACATTATATTCATTATTATTATTACAAACACTTATTTAATTATCTTCTTAAATTTAGAATAGTAATAAATTAAACATTATTGAAATAACTTTTTGTTTTTAGTAAAACACTTCTGAGAAAATAGTCAGACCTTACGTAAAATATTTATTTCAAGTTGTGTTGATGGCCTTAAGGTACCAGGTAATTTAGAATAGAAATAAAAAATAAAATTACACATGCTTTGCTTTACACAGTTTTTGAATTTGACTCCCACACAAGAAACTGAAGTTGTCATCCATTATTTTAAGTGCATCATATATTTTAGTGAGTTCACTAACAATTCTGTCAATTCTTTCAAAAAGAGATTTTCTGAAAAGAGCTTCCTGAGTCAATTCAAACGCGCCATATCCACATGTTTCCCCAGGCATTCTCTTTTTTTTTCCTTTTCCTGGCGTCTTTATACTCTTTGTTAATACCCATATGATTAGCTAAGAATGGCCTGAAACAGAAATGTCTCGATAACAAGTCTAGAAGACCTTGCATGTTTCTTGCTGCCTTATCTATTGTTGCATCTTCTTTTTGTAAGAACTTATTGACTCGATCAATTTCCATAAGAACCTCATACCAAAAACATGTCAACACAACAAACTCAAAAGTTTTAAGACTGCACAAATGAGATTTGGCTTCAGATTTGTTTCTGGTGATGAAAATTCATTGCATTCTAGTTCTTCAAAAGCATCAAGAACCTTGTCTAAGTGTTTGTAGATGAATTCTACTGATTCAGGTCTGGCAGACCACCTCGTTTGACTTTATGTTTTTAAATTAAGAGGTACATCTTTTTTAAAACTACCCATCTTGATGTTGATGCATGAAAATAGTTGTAAACACTGTGCATAGTACCAAAGTAAGTTTGTGCTTACTGCTACACATGGCTGCGCTGAATGTGATCCAACAAGATTCAACGAGTGAGCCGAACATGGAACAAATGTTTTCTTGAATTATTCTTCACTGAACTCCCTTATATTTGTCCGCCATATTTGCTCCGTTATTATATGACTGGCCTCTGCAAATTTTCAGATCCAAACCATCCCACCTGAGCTTATCTGTAATGCTTTTGAAAAACCCTCACCAGTTTTATCACTGACAGTGAATAAATCTAAAAAGCTCTCACAAATATATCTGGTCCTTCTGCATTCATCTTAATGTAGCGAATAACCTGTATCATCTGTTCGTGGTTACTAACATCTGGAATACAATAAAAAATCAAAGAAAAATATTTAGCTTCTTCGGTATCTGTGTTTATGTCTAATTTTTTTGGCAATTTTTTCGCAAGGAATTCGTCTTGACTTGTGTGGGAAAAACAACTAAGCTGCCCTTTCTTGTGACGATCGATATGTTGTCGGAGGGGAACATTGCAGTGAGAAATTAACTCAATAGTATTAAGAATTTTTCCACTGTCAGGATCTGCTAAATTACATCTACATGTTTCTTTTGTTCCTGTAAGTGAACTGCCTTGTTTCGCTAGAAATAGAATTGCATCGACTACACAACGTAACACTTCTCTCCAATGAGATTCATCTTTTTTTATTTGCTCTTGAAGCTGTTTCTATTTTTTAAATCAGGATCATGTACATGCTTAGCTTTCATTTTTGCTACGAAAGATCTTTGACGATCACTAAGTCTAACTGGTCACGTTCTGGGATCATCATAATTTAAATTGTACACACAATCATCCTCCTGATTTGTGCTTGTACCAGTGCCACTGGTGTCAACTGGGGACTCATCTGGCGCTGGAAGTATAGCTTGACCAGATTCTGGGTTAATATTTGATTTCTGGCAACATATACTATTGACTTTTTCTTCCTCCAAGTAAAAATCAATTAAATCATTTTGGCATATATTGGGCTCTTTCCCACCCCTCGTACGTACGTACGCACCTCCACCGAATAATCGAGCCTTCTTTTAATTTTTTCAGTAAGAAACAATTTTTCTACAATAAACTTTTTCTATTGGAAATTGTTCCTTATGACCCCCTCTTTGAATTGCGTATTAATGGATTGCAGTAATTTCAATACAAGAGACGCACTAAGGTGAAAAACAATTCTAAAAATATGAATCACAGGAAAGATAAAAAGGGGCGACTTAATATTAATACATAACATAAACATAAAGCGGCCGATGTTTATTAATACAAAACATAAACATCGGTGTAATATGAAGTGGACAACTTTGCAATTTCTTTAAAATCTTGGTTTCTGTGAAAGATAGGAAAATGAAATTCAGAACTCTTATATAACGCTAAAATGTTATATAAGAGTTCAAGTTGATAATTTGAACAGATAAACATTTAAAAACTACTTTGTAAGATTCTTAATTTTTTAATATTTTAATAATCGGCGTGATTCTCTTTAAAACAATACTATCAAACCTTAAAAGTTCGTCGTGGGTCCCTTACATTAAAATACATATACGCGTAATAGCTTAACAATAGTAGATATGAGAAAAATTATATGAGGAAATTTTTCTATTATTGCAACTGGAAATATTATTGCAACTTAACAAATGTCGAGTCCCAATTATAATTTTACCAGAGAAGCAAATATAAGAGACGTTTAATGCATCACCAAAATTACGCGAATGTAGGACTTTTCCAGTTTATGTAGAAGATATGCCTAATTGTAAATCTGGAATATTGCTACAATAAAGATCCAGGCAGCGAGAAGAAGAACAGAGCTTTATTAGAAGAAAATCGTGCATCATCGGTGGTACATTTGATTTCTTAATTATGACCACGTGTGACACCTTTGGTAAACGATCTTCTTAATCACAACATCCTTTCGCAGATTTCAAATGCCTCGTGAACGTTCCATTACCGTAAGTATTCTGAAAGCCCAGATATAATGTTCCATTGCTTCACATTAAGTTAAAATTTACACTAATTAATCAGTTAATGAAGAAACCGAATAAGTCATGATTTTTAGCAGTACGGATGTGTTCGTTCCACCAGAAAAACAAGTCAGGCAGTTCATAGTTGTAAAACTTACGATATGAAAAAATTTATTTTATCATGTAACTGAAGTCACTGACTTATTTGGTTTCTTTACTAAACTTTGCAAAACCGTTTACAGCGATTTGACTAATATTGAGATGATAACTAAATGATTGAGTTAATTCGTAAACGTTAATTGTCGTAAACGTCGATTGAGTTTATTGTTTCTTTCGTAAACGTGAATGTTGTGAATTTGTCAAGTGATTTTGGTCTTCTTCCTTTGATAAAATATATAATTACTTAATAAATATTTTTAAATTATTTTTAAAAGTGAATTAATGGTTCAATCTGACGGTGTTGAGCATGTGGGAGTAAAAGTGGTTAGCTGGAAAAGAAAAGGCGTGAAAATGGAATCAAAGGAAGTCAAGAAAATCAAGAGAAGTCAATTGAGGGATTTAGAATATGAAATTTGGTTCCATCTTAGAGAAGTAGTTCAAAACTTGGATAATTTAGAGAAGCAGAAGAGTCACTGTACTTACCAATTTAAATGTTTTCACAAAATCAGCTTTGACTAATTAAAGAAGTGGTTCTATAGTGTGATCAATTTATTGTAACATTAAATCACGTTCACATTGTTTTATATTTGTAACTATATATTCTGATGGTTACCACCAGAAATCGAGTTTATCAATTAATTGTTATTTGTTATTATATTATTGTTAATTATTTAATAAAGAGATTTACTAGTTAGTTTTCGATAGGTGTGTTTCACTCAGCTCACATCAATCTAACGGTTGGCCCCATAGTAACTTGACCACCATCTTGTTACGAGCCAAAAGTATAATTTACGACTACCCTTTTGTTCAGTCTTATTTGCCAGAATTTGAATATTTGTCGCAATTAATAGATTGCGTAATTGCTTGACCTTGTATACGTGTTCTAATAATGAACATCACACATTTGATTTGCGAAAAAACAAGGAGCAAATACAGAAGATCATTGCACGGGCAATTAAGTATATACTACATGAATCCAAACCCGTTTATACCAATATTATAACACCACATACAACACAAAAACATACCACATACAACACACATGCAACACAAAAACCCATTCGACGGCCCAGAGAATATTGGAACGGAAGATGGAACTCGAACGCATGCATTTGAATGTTGGTGGACCTAAGTAAGTCCAAAAGACAGAAGAGCAGTAGATCCTTTTGAAATCAGGACATATGTTTTTCAAATGTGAACAGAAAAGATTCGTAGGTAGTGTTGGATTTATGATACACAGGAAACAAAATATATTAAATATAGCCAGTGTAAGCACCATAGTTTACTAAGTTAAACTAAAACAAGACAAAGATCTAATATTAAGATCATTCGAGGGTATACATTATTATACAGACACCAGCTGGACTTGAAACAATATAAAACCGATAGTGTAGTGAGAAGTCAGACAGAGAGGAACGAAAAAGGAAATATGCTACTTTAGTTTCTTCTGTGCAATCAAAAATTGTGTAAAAAACAGAACATTGGAAGTGGACATGGAGCAATCCGGATGGTATCACAAAAATGAGATCATCTGCATCACTGCATCATCACAGATGAAAAGCGGAAGGTTACTGATGTCACTGTGCTTAATAAAATATTTACAAGCAGGGACTACAGAATCATTAGATCGGGAATACTATTAAACTTAAGAAAGAAGAAAATTCGTTACAAAGCCTAGAAAAAACCCAACAACTATAAATGATATCGAGCATACCAACGAACGATAAGAAAAAAATCTAAGACACACAGTACACCCAGTTGGCGATCTAAATAAAATGATTGTGGGCTTACAGTACACCCAGTTGGCGATCTAAATAAAATGATTGTGGGCTTAATCTAAGAGGATCAGAGTTTGTACGGTTCAAAATCTGCGTACAGAGATGAGAAACTAACTGCGTACTAAAATGGGAAAGTAATAACGGACAGAGATGAAATGAAATCCTCAAGGCACTGGAAAGGTTCTACACAAACCTGTAAAACATGATACAGACACACAGAATATACCCCAAATAATAAACCAAGGATCAGAATGCATGCCACTTATAACGAGCGAAAAAGTACTAAAATCACTGTCCAAAATGAAAATGAATAAGACACTGGGCGAAGATGATATTGCATTGAGCCCATTAAGGAAGATTAAGAACGAAACAACACAATCACCCTTTTATTACGGATAAAATATGCAACATTACTCATCATGATCTCGAACGACTTGGATAAGGCGGCCAAGATACTTTCGTGATTAACGGCGGCCTCACAACAGACTGGACTCAAGATCAATATCTCTAAAACGCAAATTATGTAAAATCTAGTCCTGAGTTGTAATCTCCTAGAAGATGGAAAGAATATCCAACAGGTAATACCGCATAAATACTAGGACCACGAAGTAAGAATTGATAGAGATAACCAAACCTGCAAATTGGAAAGACGAGTATGATTATCCTAGGCCGCCTTCGGCAAGTTGAGATACGTACTTAAATCCAGTATTCTGGCATGTTTAAAACGAAAGGTGTTGGATCAGTGTGTTCTGCCAGTATTGAATACTAATGAGGAAATTCATTAGCAAAATAAGAGAATGGAAGAGTATACGAACTATGGAAAGATCCATGCTGGGATTGACACTGAGAGACCGAATCCCGAATGAAAAGAAATAGTGGATGCAGTTGAAAAGATGAACCTCTCTGAAGTGGAGTTCGATTGGTCAAGTTACGAGAATACATGATACCAGATGGACTAAGAAAAATACTGGATTGTGGCAGTTTGAAGTAGAGGAAGACCACCAACCCGATAATCGAATGATATAAGGACGATCACTATGAATTGGACTCAGAACCGAGTAAAATGGAATTTATTCAAAAAGGCTTATGTGCAGCAGTGGACGAGAGATTTTATACTAATTGTTCTTGTGTTTGTAATTCTACATTAATTCTTTCAGATGTCCCGTGCTATATACAAGAAATGTCTTTCCAATAGTTTCCATAAAGACAGTGACTCAGTACACGTCCCATAATAAACTTTATAGAGGCTACCACTATTTCTATAACACTAGGCAATTTATTGACTTTTCAACTAGACAATTTAAGTTTTATAGAAATTGAACGACTTTTGGTATGATTTGCACCCATTCACGCACCAGATTGAAATCAATTGTATAAATATAATTATATTAATTTGTGGAGACTTTAATATTAAATTCTGATCGGGGGACAAACTAGATTTAGAGTTCAGTGAATTATTGACGTCTTATAGTTTTAGTACTACCATAAATCAACCAACAAGAATTGATAACTGCTTAGATAATATCTTACTGAGATTTCGAATCATAAAGTACAAATATGTGAAGGAATCTCTAATCAAGTCGTGGCTTTAAGAAAATTAAAAAAATATACGTTACATATAGACCATTTACAGAATCTGCCGTCTCCGATATGTTGGTAGGTTTAGAGCAGATTGATTGGAGTTTTATTGATGTTAGTAGTAGTGCCGAAGAACTATTCAAAATATACTTTGATAGTTTTCTGAAAACTTATTATTATCCTTTTCCAGAATCTAGCAGGAAATGTCAGATTAATGGCAGCAGAAACCTAAAAATAAGAACATTAACAGATGATCTTTCTCTTGCTAAATCCATTAGTTACAGATATCCCCATGAAGCGCAACTGATGAGTCACTTTAAAAATCTTAAAAATCAATATTCATCAGAAATTAGGAAAGCTAAATACCTAGCTAATGATAATTATATACTAAATTCTTCGAATAAATCGAAAGCTGTATGGGACCTTGTAAAATCAATTATTGGTAAAAAAAAACCTGATGCACCATATACTGCTCCTATATCCAACTCTGTATCCAATTTTAATTTCTTCTTCTCTAAGATTAGTCAAGAAGCAATAAAACATATCGCTAGTGATAATGTCGATATGATTTGCAGTGCTAAAGACAGTGAAAACGACAACGATACGGACAAGATAACTTTCAAAATGTTACATTCCAATGGGCTGCAATTGATCGACGCCGCTCTCGTTTAGGTAGAGCAACAAGAAAAGTGTACACCACATGACATACTCTATCTTCAGCGTTGGCGTAACATTAACTAAGAAAGGACCGAAGTTAACTCAGAACACAATGACACTTTTTTAAGAAATAATTTCATGTTTCTATTTGCTTACCGGTCTGTAATTATTTTTATCTTATGTTTTTCATACAATAAACCAATTTGGTACAGTCTCACGAGTTTTTACTTAACCGTAATAGCCGAGTTTTTTCGTATCCGATATGGTCTCGGTCCCAATTACCTCGGATAATAGCGAGTCAACTGTACTACAGAAACGACATTGGGGCCAATGGTAGAATACACTCGTAGCTGTGATTCGTTCATGCTTAGCCCGAAACATAATACCCATTGGACCAACGGTGGAAGGCACTCGTAGTTGTGATTTGTTCACGGTTAGCCCGAAGGCCACATGCAAGGTTGTCACTGTTCATGTCTAACAGCTAGCATATTGGGATGTAAAAAGATACAGAGGGTCTAAAGCACTCAGGTCGATGCATTGACCCAAGAACCCATCCGCCTGTGTGAAGTAGCTGCAGATTTAGTACACCATAACCGTCCGTCTATAATATATATCATTCGATCCTCGCAAAAACAGGCGAAATATATTACAATATCTTCTTCTTCCGGTCCCATATGCATCCTGCACGTTGGGATCTTCCGCAGATTCCTCAATTGATTGTAAGGGTGTTGTCTTCTGCCCGACGAAATATGGTTGCCACATCTGGCACCCCGCTCCAATT
>WYDF02127066.1:0-23205 GCA_009867245.2 Adranes taylori
TTTTTGAAATTTTATACTGGACCAAAGATACAGGCTCCGAAATGTTTCCTTGCAGATAGATAGGAACACATTATTTAATGGCCATTCTACATTCTCTTATGATCAATCATTCGTACTTTTGCGTGCGTAGTAACTAACTTACTCAAGCACATACAAATTTTCAATTCTTTCATCAGCCCGGCTTGTAGCTTAGCGAGTGAAGGACGTGGCTTTCTAAACGATGCGTCCAATGCTACTATAAGAAGATGTTGAAGATCCTTTATAAATAATAGGTGAAATGACGAACAAGTCGTTTTTTAAGACATTTGTTGTGATAGCTGATACTACTTACCTACTAAAATTAATTAATAAATTAATAGGAAAACCACGTCAATTTCCATCACAAAGCATTTTCAGTTTACTAACGGTAGAGTGTCAAAAATACACCACTTTCAAGCATAGTGCCAGTAGCAATGTCAGATCGATACATGTAGTTTATACTTATATGCACCTGACGAGGAGCAAAAACTCCGAAACGAGCCCTCGTCGTACGTTGGTTTATTAAAATTGCAAGTAAGATCTAAAGTACACGTAGAATTTTATTCAGTGTGATATTTATCAACGTAAAATTTTATGAATATGAACAAATCTGCTACTTTAACGATTAAATGTGTACTAAACGATATAAAAATAATACTTGTATTTAAGTAACTGTTAAACAATGAGTTACTATCAGAATGTGTTGAGATCACTAATTATTTATCTAAGGAAACAAACCTTTTTGACTACGCATACAGTCGAGGTCCACATTTTCCATTTCGGGTGCGCCCGAGTCCGCCCTAAAATTTCTTCTTGATGATTAACATGTCCTTACGGTCCTAGAGGTCTAAAACATTCGCCCCAATCGCTCGCCCTAAAAAGGCCATGCCCGTTTATTCGCCCTAAAAAGGCTGTGCCCATCTGTCAGTCCCAAGCTCTAAGCGCCCTAAAGAATCTAGCTCTAAAGGTTCCAGTCGTTTCAAGGGTCCGCCCAAGTCCAAACTATTCGTAGGTTGGTACATGATGTGTGTGCTATGTTTTAGTATGAAAGTAAGTTATTTATCAAAGCAACTTTGCATAAAGCTACATTTAATTTCATTTTGATGGCTAAAATTGTGAATCGTAAAAAAATTAAACTAGTTTTGCTAAAACGGTTATTAAAGTTAAAATACTTTCTGTAAGTGTTTTTTGTTTGTTGAACTGTACTTTCTGGATTTCTGTTGTATTTACATAATTAATAAATTAACTGTTTTCTATTGTAATAACAATATACTTATTCTATTCCAAGAATGATGTAAATATTTGTATTTCTACATGTAAACCATTACACAAGTACTTTTATTCTGCCATGCTTCAACTATAATCGAAAGTAGCTGTCATATCAAATAAGTATTATCTCATCATAGGGCCACGTGACATGGAAAAAGACACAGAGACTAGAGAAGAAAGATAAAGCATTTTTCGTTCTTGCCATCGCGTTATCTGCGTCGATATCTATTGTCGCTTGTCGACATCTAGAAGAGATGCCCGGCGTCACTTTGTCCATTCCGGCGCCCGCGTTACATTAACGACGCGGTTACTATGGCAATCCAAATGCTTCGCGCGTAATACAATTTCAGTTAAACGTTGTCAAATTAGACGTAAAACATTCAATTTAAAAAGTAATTTCTTAGATATGTATATAGGTATGATAAAGATTCACTTGAATTTTAGATCAAAATTATTACATATATTAAGATGTTTGCTTTCAATTGAACAATAAATGTTAATTGAATGTATGAAAGAAATGCAAGCAACAATTTATTGTTTCTTTGACTTTCTTGAGCAATGGAAAACAGCAATAGTCATAACAACACAAAAACCGAAGGACCTAACCATTTGAAAAATAGAAGACCCATGTATCTCACCAACGGATTTTCCAAAATATTAGAAGATGTAATGAGAGAGGTATGAATTTGCAAAGGTGCAACTAGGATGCTTTTAAAAAATATTAGGACTGGAGAGCTCAACACTGAGTGAGATAGTATTGGATGAATTTGGTAGATATAAATGTTGGGCTATAGATGTTGGGATATAAATGCAGGTTTTAAGAAAATCGTGAATTTGAAAAGAAAAGTTAAATGAAAGAAAGGCAGATACGAATGAAGGGCGTAGACTGTGAAGAGCATATGAAAGATTTTGATTGTCGCTTCAGAAAGGGCATGAGAATATGATGGGTGCAGTGGGGGTTGTGGGTGCAGTGAAAGAGCTGATGAGATATATCAAGAAAGATATGTCAAAATAAGAAATAGCAGCTATAATATTAGATACAAATACAATAGAGCGGATGGAGGTATGCCTGAAATTATGCTCTCTTGAAAGTCTGGAAAACCAAATACTAGTAGCTAAGTTTAGGTGTGAAAGTGCGGAGAGAGGAAAGAGGTACATATGAAAGGAGACAAGAGAATGTGTAGGATATGCGGTAAAACGGAGCAAAGAATATGAGGGTTAGTTTGAGGTATAAAGGAAGTAGGTTGAGGAAATACATAGGATTAAATGTGAATAAAAAGAAAGGGCGGATGGGATATTTGGAAAAATAATTGCGCAGCAAGATGGAGGAGCAAAGTCCTTCACCCTTCCTATAATACGAGAAAGTGGTTTTGTTTCTTAGTTTTTTTTTATTGTTTGTTTTCTGTCAACTTTTGTTTTTTTTTCATATTTTTATTTGAAGAGTGTGAATTGTACAATTCAGAAAGAATGTTGTAAGTTTATGTAATATGTAATTTGCTAATAAAGATTTCTGTCTATCAATCTACTAGAAGTAATACTTAAAAATAACCTACAGAAAGAAATGGAAGATCCAATCAGTTAGGATTTAGAGGAAAATTATCAATAGTACAATAAGTAGCAAATTTAGAAGCTATTATAACAGAAGGTAAAGATATCTTCCAGAAACATCATATATACGGAGCTTTCTTGGACATTGAGAAAGTTTATGATCGGGTCGTGGCATGAAAGGTTGTCACATAAATATTGTTCAAAACAAAATTTTGATGGAAACAAGCAGTCACGTTTATATTTGTACAAAACAGATCGTTCCAATACAAATTGGGCATCACGCTGTCAACCAAATACAAAGCAGAGGAAGGAATTTCCCAAGGTTTGCCTTACATATGCAGGGTTCGGTGCGAAAATCTGGACATAATTGAATTTGAATTTTCTGGGGTTCTATACTACTTCGCCTGGCGTCTACATAGCTTAACACATGTACTAAACATTCATAACTTCGAAACGGTCGCAGTGTTGAAACCAAGTGCGGAGTATAATCGAAGATCCGCGATTCTCGAAAGTGTTCGCGCTGGGCGCTCAGCGATTAAAATTATTCGATTCCTCGGGTACCCCAGATCGACTGCTTATAATGTTGTCGCGAAGTATAACGAGTCGGAGAAGTCTAGCGAAGGTTTTCTAATACCGGCAATGAGAACTCATTCCAACGAGCGCGTTGTCAGGATGCCCGAAGTTATTAAATGGGTCCAAGAGCTGATTTTTGAGGACTGATTTTTGAGGGCAGTCGATGAAAAAAATGACATCGGTTGTCGGTGTGAGTGAAAAAACTATGCACTGAATCATCGAGGAGGACCTTCGCTACAAGTCTTATACAATTAACAGATGATTTCCGAAGCTGCCAGGAAAAAGCGAGTTTTCCTGTTTTTGTGTTCTTTACGAAAAAATGCTGCCGGACGCCTCTGGTTCCTTCTGACGAAAATTTGTTTATTGTCAATGCGAAAATCAATGGAAAAAATGATCGCTGGCTTGTCCATGATCCTGAAGATGTCCCCGTTGTTTCCAGAACGAAATATCCGGCGAATGTTTACGTGCTCATTGTTGTGTTCAGGGAGCGTGATGTGATGCCACCGAATTTTTTAACACAGGGAAAATCGTCACAAAAGAAGATTATTTGCATGTTCTGATAAATGTGATGAAACCGTCGATGGACACGGTATCGGCTGGAAAGCTGTACGTTGCGTCCGCGCACATATGTCATTTGGTGCAAAATTCATTGTCGGACAACGTCAACATGTTTTTGTCTAAAGCATTCTGGCCACCCAACAATCCAGATTTAAATACTTTGGACTTCTTTGTATGGAAAGTGGTTAAAAGGGCACTAACAAGTCAAGACATCCAAACGTCCCATCATTGAGACCCGCTATTGAAGCGGCCTTAGCCGATATGGACCGTGACTTATTAAAACGTGCCTGCGAGTGAGAATGGAGGCGGTCAAGCAGAGGGGGGTTTATTGGGTCTTCTATATGACCTAATAAACAATTTAGTAAAAGAATAATTATAAATTTCTCAATTTATGCAATAAAAATATGTTTCAAAAAAATGTTTAATTTGTCCCGTTTTTTCCCTGTGTTATTTAACATATTTGCTAGTGATCTTCCAAAATTTGAAAACATTGCAAGATTCAACTTACTACAGTTTGGAAATGACTTGTCATTAGTTAATAGGCAGAGCCACAAACAGACTAGAGACACATTAGGCAAATATCTACAAGTAGTTGGAGACTTGGAAAATTTCAGTTTATTCCAATTGCTGCAATTACCGAAAACCCGATAAAATCTGGAAAGTTTTACACAAATAAAATGGAAATTATATATGTACAATGAACGTATGATAGTATGGCTTAATTCCATTTTCGAGTGTTGAGGTGGAATAACACCTACTGGTTCGTCTCACTACGGTTGTCCTTTTCATCTATCTGTCAGAATTCTATAATTGATATATATGCACTCTAAATAGAAGATTTTAAAAATAGTTTAAAGAGGCCAGGCGTGCTACAGTGCCCAACGTCGTTAGACAATATCCATTGAGGCGAAGGGTACTGAAGACAGCTAGACACTTATGCCAGAAATGTATCTACCCTAGCTGGCTTTTCTAAACTAATTGGGTGTAACATGTAGTCAATAGATATGTTGAGAATTGATTAACTTATTTAATTAATAGGACATTATAGAATTTCCAAATAAACGATCAGTCGGCCAGTTCATAAAGTTCAATCACCAAAAAAATTTAATCAAAAGAAAGACTATATATCTGGGCATTACACTAGATAGCAGTACAGATTTCTGTATAAATATTGCTAGAAGAGCAGGTGTTGCACTAAAAATAGTTAAACAAATTATACCCAATTCTCTCATAAGGAAGTACTAGTACGCATAGCACCCGGAAGAAAATTTCCAACATGCTATTACAACCATTATTGCTATACAAAATGAAAGTATGCATAAAAGGATTGGCAAAAACAGGAACGGAAGAAAGTTAAAACTAAATAAAATTTTGAGAAAGATTGAGAAGATTTAAAGGCCATGCACATCTGCCAAGTGGCCGAAGAAAGGCTCGAAGACGATAATCGGAGCAATAACAAATAGGATGAAACACTAGAACATTGCAACCCTCCAGATATGACCATGGAGAACCAATAACCCGCCTAGTATCCCTTGACGCCAGGTCAAAGAAGTATATAGTCGTGATCGGTTTGAATAAAACATATTGAAATGGGATCAAAGTAATTCTATGTGCGCTCTAAGGAATATACTAAGTATACGTGCGCAAAGTTTTAGTTGTTGTTCTTAAATGTAGATTTTTTTGGGAAAATCTAATATGACAGGCAATAGGAACTTTAAACCTTTATATTCTTAGTTCCAGTAAAATCGGTTCTGGAGGGCCTGAGTTAATCACTCGCATGGACGTGCATATACACACACTTGACATTTTTAAATCACTTTTCATTTTTTATTTACCACCTATAAATTCAAAATTTAAGAGTCTAGAATTTTTTAGTAGAAAAATTCAGTATTTACGCGCTAAGAGCCTGACATTTGCCAAGATTAGTTTGTTTGCTCTACCTTAAATTAAACGCGACGTTGCTGCACTTAAATTTTCTCAACTTTTCAACATATCTCCTAAACTATAAAAGAGAAAATTTAAAAACATCGTTTTTTTTTATTTAAGTTGCTTTTTCGTTTCTTTTGCATTTTTAATGTGCAACTTATTTTAAATAAAATCTTTCTTGTATTTCATTTAAATATTTTTCAATTGGCATGTTTAATGCTTAAGCGATTGCATAAGTTAAAAAATGGAATATCAAAGTTCGAAGTAATTTGACCTTCAATCAAGTTTACACCTTTCTATGATGGATAAAAAAATAAAATTTGGAAAACGTGTACAACACAAAGAAATCCCAGGAATTTTATTTCTAAGAATTACTGGACCGATTTTCAACAATACATTTTTTTAAACTTAGTAGTAATACTCTTTATATTTATTTGTTCATAATTTGGTATCACTTATGACTTTATTTAAGAAAATACCCTATCCGATAGGTGTGCTTTTAGTATTTTATTAATAGTTCCTACCTTTACCAGTAGGAACTGTTACCTGATAGCTGTAGTTTGATGGGTTTACATTTAACATTTTATTAGCAGTTCTTAGCTTTAATAGTAGGGATTCTTACCTGATAGGTGTAATCTGGTAGATGTACCTTTAACATTTTCTTAATACTTACTACATTTAACGGTAGTAACTGTTACTAGCTTTAATAACGTTTTAACAGTTCCTACCTTTAGCAATAGGAACTGTTAACTGATATGTTTAACCTGATAGTAGTACTTTTAATATTTTCTTAATAGTTGCTACCTTTAACAGTTACTACATTTAGCAGTTCCTCAGTTATAACTTCTATTTTCAAGATCACTTATATTAAATATATCAAATATATTTAAGAACTTACGCTGATTTAAAAGTAGTACATATGGGAATAGTTATGGGGCAGATGCTTTATGTTTTATGAGATATGTAAAAAATCGCTAAGTTGGCAACATAGCTACTTCATTTGGGACATGTATACAAGAACGTAGACCGGTGTTTCAACGTCGCAGCTCCGAAAATTGGCCGGCCGGTCGTACGACCGGTCGTCGGTTAAATTCGTCATCGAATTTATGCGGCGCAAACGCTATACGTCAAACCGGATGCAACGGCATACAACTTTAGCCGTTCATCCCTCAGACGCTAGCACATTGACATAGCGAACTTGGTAGCTTGCTTGCGGTTGCTATAGCAACACATGTCGCGGCGCACTCGTTGATGCGTTCAATTGACGTACGATAAATTTTCGCGCCGTTCTCTAAAGATTTGTATGAGGACTGCTGCGACATCTCGTATATCAGCAATTTGGATTTGAATTTCTCATCGCTCGTAAAATGATCTTCGACAATTATTTTTAGTTACTTCATATTAAGAAGCATATATTCTATTTCTTGGCATATTTAGCGACTTTTTCTAGAAAAACCGGAATATGCAAACTTTTTTAGTATACTTCCAAATCATCTTTAGGTACAGGTGGTTAATAAATATTCCTCTAGTTGATGAAAATTTTATGAAGTAAATTAACAGTTTGCAGAGGATATTTTCTTATGTTGCTCTCGTATAGATTTTATATTTGATTAGATTTTATGTGAGCATTTTATATTTTAATGATTCGCCTTGAAACTTTTGTCTTGAATGACTCCATGGTTTTGACGTAGTAGTGGGCTTTTTGGTATATATCAAAAATAGAATGAAAAACTGGACAAGGTACAGGAAGGTAGAGAGTTTAGGGAAGGTATAGAGGAGCTGTTGAAAACCATAGCCAATTTATTTAAGAAAAGTATTGAAGAAGCATCATCGATGTAGAGCAACACATTCTCATTATTATGTACAAAAATGCAACGGTGTTGATCTACAAAATTATAGGCCCATCAATTTCTTAACTCATCAGTTAAAGTTGTTCACCAAAAAGACCTACGTCTAAGCTGTAGCCTGCAGCCCAGACAGCAGGCTGGTTTTGGATCGGGTTTCGGAAGGAACAATTGTTTGCAAATTAGAAAGACACTTAGCGAGAAATGTGTTGCATACAACAAACTAGCGGTATTAAAGTTTGTTCACTATGGGAAAGTGTTTAATTCCATAATCACCATGAGATGGTGCGGACTCTTGCCAACTTGCCACCTTTATTGTGTCATACCACGATATATCAACGAGCATGGAGCAGCAAGTGATTACATAAGGAAACAAACCCATTTAGCGTCAAACAGCGTGTCTAGTCTCTCCAAAACTTTTGTGAATCTGGTAAAATTATATGTTTAAAACATTGACATAGGCGACATGGAATCAATCTTGGACGACCTGGACAAAGCAGCTAGAGCACTCTCGAAATTAACGCCTGCTTTATGATATTGAAGCCTGTGGAATGCAGGTATAATAGAAAATACGATGAATTAAAAGTGATTGGGAAGGATGCTGGTGTACTTTTTGGAATGAATTAGTATGAAGGAGAAAAGGAGCATTCCAAGATGTTGAAATAAAGAAAGATTGAATAGATATTGGATGAGTGTTGATGAAAGAAAATGTAGATTGTGCAATGAGAAGTTAGACGAATGGGACCAGTGGATAAAAGAATGTGAGGAAATAAAGCTGATTTTAGTTCAAAAGAAGGAGACGCAGAATTGAAGAAGATGCATAAATGAAAGAGGAATTGGTAGGAATATAATGGAAAAAATCATAGGAGAAATCGATAGAACAGTGAGGGAGGTGGTGGGTGAGGAGGACGATTGAAGGAAAAGGTGAAAATGGCGGAAAAGATAGGGGTAAATAGGATAATGAATGGTGTAGAAAGAAAGAAAAGAGGGAAAGAAAAAAAAAACAGAATAGTTAATAAGTAGGGAAAAGAATGATGTACGCAGGGAAGAGGAGGGAGAAAGATTAAAAATAGAGGGAATGAAGGTGAATGGTTAGACAGTGGAGTGGAGGATGTATGGTTAAATTTCAGTTTAGTAACAAGTTAGAGCTTTAAGTTAAGAATTATATATTGGATTATTTCGTTTAAATAATATGGAAATGTTGTATATAATTTAGATTGCTGCGTAGTAGGGTTTTTTTTTGTGCCAAATAAAGGTTTTGTATGATATTGTATTGTATAAAAAATATGTGTTATGTGAAACTGATCATTTCCCAATGAAAGCGGTGTGGAACGTAAAAAGATAAAAAGTAGTAGATGCAAACGGAAGAGATACTAGGAGAGAAGATGAATGAGTAAAGAAAAAAAAAACGTTGATATAAAGGTTGAGAAGATTCAATTAGGAGACAATAAAAATATGCCACTGGTATTGAGTAACTAAAAGTAAATGCAGATGCAATAAAGAGGAAAAAATATAACGAAGAGAAGAAAGAAATTGGAAGTACGATGAGATAGTAAAGAAAGAAGAAGGATGTGTACGGAAAGTGTTAGGAAAGGAAGAAGTTAGGAAAGGATGCAGAAAGTACGCAAAGCACCTAGAAGCAAAGGAAAAATGGAGGAAAACGCAGAAAAATAACATTAATTGATAAATATGAAAAAAAAAGAATAAATGAAACTGCAGATGAACATGTCATATGGAAATATTTAAGAGAAATAGAAATCATGGGAGATGGAACAAACAAATCAAACATTGATATAAATAAACAGGAAAAGATGTGCAGAGAGAAAACGCTGGGAGATAAGAAAGATAGGGAAAGCGGATGAAAGATGGATTGAAAAGATGAAGATGATGAAATAACGGTGGATAAATTAGAGAAGGAAAATAAAGACTTTACAAGATCTTTCAGAATTTAATTGAGAGTATGGACATGTTTACATAAAAGTAGATTGAAAGCGTAAGTAAGAGGAATGAACGCAGTAACCTGACAAATGGCAAGAATTGTACTTGTAAACTATAGAGAGAATGGAGAGGGTTCAGGTGGGATGTGTGAAAAGGATCTTGGGACTGGATAGAAGTAATAAGAGTGAGATAGTGTTGCAAGAAATTGAGATATATAAGAGCTGGGTTAGTGGGGTGAAGAGAATGGTGAAGTTTGAGGAAAATGTATGGAATGATGAAAGGAGAAGGTTGGTGAAAGAAGTGTATATGGAGAGGACGTTGAAAGAGGGTAGGAGTAGTTTTGTGAATGAATAGATCGGAGAAAAAAAATTGAATATGAGGATTAGATGGTCCACTGATAGAGGGTGTGAAAATATGAGTGAAGGAGAGTATGTAGTGGGATAGATAATGGATAATGGATAGGATGAGGTTTAGCAGGGTATTTGGTGTCTGAATTATGTATGGGTAATAAGAGAATGATAGCAAGGTTTAGATGTGGAACTGAAGAGAGGTTTAATATGTATTGGTTGAAAGAAGAAGAAAGGATGTGTAGGATATGTGGAACGAATGAGGAAAAATGGAATCATTAGATTAAGGAATGTGATGGGAATGAATGGGGTGAGAATGATAAGAAGTTGGGTGAAAATAGGGGGTGAGTTTGGGATGAGAGGGTATGGGTATAAGTATTATGAGGAGAATTATAGAGGAAGGAAGGAAAAGAATGTGAATAAAATAAAGATAAAAAAAGAATAAAACAGAATGGAAATAACGAAAACTGAAAGGGGGAGGGGAACTTAAGAATAAGTAGATGGGATTCAAAGAGAATGAAGTGAAGGGGAGATATGTAGGTAAGTGCTAACTGGATGAGTAAAAGGTAGAAGTTAAGGGGAAAGTGGGATATAGAGGTATGCAGAGAATTGAGGAGGGGAATAGGGAATGGAGTGAGAACGAAATAAGAGTTAGAGGATGAAGATAGGAAATAGTAATAGCCTTACCTGCTCCCTGGAATGAGATAGTTATTTAAATTAGTGGAAAAAATTTGGGGGTTTGGAATACTGAACTGTTGAGTTATTTGGATTTGATTTGGGTTGTTTTTGTATAGAAAGTAGATTATAAGTATGATATATATGTTATTTCTAAGCCAAATAAAGGTTTATTTATTTATTAATTTTGATTATTTTTTAAATTTAAGTTAATGTATAAAAAGTTAGCATAATGTACAGTACTAAAAATTCAGATTTAAATGTTATTACTGAGAATGCGAGTGTCGATAATTTAGAATTAAAATTCCTTAATACAAAGAAGTTGCCTGATTGGAATAAAAATGTACAAAAACTGAAAAAAAATGCAAACGAAGCAAGGACGAGGTAAAAAATGGACCTCTATTAACTTATGGCACCAATCTCTATTATCCGGTAAGCCCACCAACGTGTTGGAAAATTGCATTTGCAGATTTACGTCATAACTTCGTATGTCCACATAATAACTAGATATCTATTCTTTATGAAAGCAATAGTTTGTGATAATTTGGCGCATGCGAAACTATCAATAAAAACACTTCACCTGAACAGTGTTGCCAATGTTTGTTTTTATACCTGCTTATTGTTGTTGTGGTTTGTGATCTTAGCGTATATCTTTTTCTTAGACCAGAGTTTCCCACTTTTGCGTCGAAGTTCTCCCAGTTATAATTGTATATTTTTATACACTCCTCCCCCTCCCCTAACCTAACATGTGATCGTATGACTAAGCTGAGACCTGCAACAACGATCGAATTGTTGAAATAGTGATTTACATCGTTAAATGGTCTTTTCTTTCGAAAATACAAACGCATTCTCCTCCCAGCTCTACGATCTCCCTATGGTACTCAAGGGGCTAAAAGGAGGCGTAGCCATATTTTACATTTGTATACTTAATATTTTTAAAACAAATTGTTCTTAAGCCTACGGAATTTAATTTCTAAAACGTGAAATGAAGCATTGTAATAAGACGAGGTACGCTAGAGAAGATGCGAGTTGATTCTAATTAGTACTCCATCCCTACCTGTAGCGTAGCGAGCATTATTGGCGCCCGCGGCACGATATCTTTTTGGCGCCCAGTGTAAAAATTGACGTTTTCCGTGAAATTTTGTTTGCCTTGAGGACGGTTTGGCGCCCCTCTGTGAGTGGCACCCGGGATTGCCAACCTACTCGGGAACATATCCTCTCTGTTTACGATCCTGTTTATGATCCTGTTTAAGGACGTAACTCCGTAAGGACTGTTTATGATCCTTCAAATTTTCAGTAACATGATTGGGTCTTCTGATGCAATAATTCAGTTTGCAACCATGACCCCTCTGAATTAGCTATTTACTATTGTAAAAAAGAACTAAATGGAATTTTAATTTGTGTAACCTATTTATACATTAGGATTCATATAGGTGAATGATTAGCGTCACGTTATGATATAAACGCAATCATAACGTGTTCCTGGCCGGCAATCGATTGTTTCATTGGTAAACAACTTCATGAAAACTGGTGATGTGATAAAAAAAAGTGTGCTTCCACGAACAGCAAGATCATCTCAAAACTTTGACATGGTAAGGCTTTCTGTTTTTCGATCCCCTCAGCGCTCTGCCCGCAAACATGCAGCTGCTGTTGGGTTCTCTGCTCGTTCTGTGAGGCGAATCCTTCAAGAAGAACTAAAATTTTATCCATGCAAATTGTCACATGGTGCAAGAACTTAATCCACGCGAATTTGTTGGTCGAGAAAAGGTTTGTAACTTATGAGGACCAGTACCTATAATAACCTTTATTGGTATCATTTCAATACAATAACGTTGAAATACATTACAATACAATAGATACATATGTGGTATTAGATTTATATTATTTTTTTGGGTATAAAAAAACTGAGTATTGTTGCTCCTGTCTTTCTACTTGTTGACTCTCCCCTTGTACTTTAACTGTTAATAGCACTAAGTCCACTCCCTTGTAGCCCCAATTCCTCGTAATCTTTGCCTCGTCATTGTTCGTGTTGTTGCTCCCGGTTATCTAGTTTCTGACTCTCCCTTTGTATTTTAACAGCCAACACTAGTAAGTCCAATCCCTCGTAGCTCCAATATGGCCACCTAAAACACCACAATAATAAAATCCATATGAATCCTGGAACCACTTGTATGTATGTCTGAAGATGGCCCGAAAGGGTTAAAACTATAGTCACACTCTAAACAATTGTTTAATTTTATGGTAGTAACGAAGTAAAAACACTTTCAATTGATCTCATCATGGATTATCACACAATAACGCTTGACTCAATCAATCTAAATACAAACTAACTTTTATTAAGTAAATTGTTATTAAAATACTCAATTTAACTTTTATGCAGTTAAATTTATTCGTGGATTGTAACTCACTTACCGTTTCTACATCATGCACTGAACTTTGTTAAAATTTCAAAATAATATTAAGATTATGGTGAATGCTTAGGGTTACATCTAAGGCCCAATGAATTCGCCATATAACATATTGGTAGTAGGGTAGAAATAAGTTGTCATGTTAAAAAATATATATCTCAGCTCTGACTAATGTAACAAAATCGGCATAAATATCAACTTTTTTCATCATAATGCTTATGAAAATATACAAAATTAGTTTTTTTATATACGAATCTTGGAGTAAATATGAATTTTAAAAATTAAACAGAACATGAACTGTTTTCGTAATTTGCGTTCAGTCTAAGTTTGACATCTTGTAGTCGCTAAAGTATTATTACAAAAACGCTGTTGAAAATATATAACAAATTGCCGAGTTTTATTTTTCGGTGTGAATAAGCAAACATTTAAAATTAATTTTGGTTCTAAATTAATTAACATTGTGAATCATTTTCTTCATATCTATCAATAGATAAAGGTCTAAACTTTATTTCTTTCAGAGAAGCTTAAGTTATTATTTCAGCGTTTCCAGGACGTCAAACTTAAGGAAAATACAAAGTTCATGAACGAAACATATTGTATTTAAAAAAAATCATAATTACTCCAAAACTAAAAAAAAAATAAACTTTGTATATAGTTGACTCACGATAATCCGACAGTTACGGAACAGAGGGTGGTGTCGTATTATCAAAAAATGCGGGTTACTAAAGGTTGATTTTTTAAAACTGAATTTTGACTTCTAAGTGAAGCAAATTTAAGTTGTTATGTATATATAGTACTGTACGTACTACAGTACTTATATTGTTACAACACATATTGAGTAACATATTTTGCAGATACTAAGGATATAAAAAATCACAATTAGGCATAGTTTCAGGCAAATGAATACGTATATGTAAATGTATGTACATAAATGTATGTATTTACGGCTTAAAAAATCTGTAATAGTTTTTTGTTTCTTCTTACGTGAAGAGTCTTGAATGGCTTTTTCTTGAATATCTTTTAACATTAAACTGTTCTCGTAGTTGAGTTCCCTCTCCTCACACCAATATATCCAACTGTTTACAGCCGTCATAACTTTATCGCAAATGATTGTGCATTTCACCTTCATATTATTATTAAGAAACTTCTCAAATTGTTTAAACAGTCTAGGTGGTAACGCAGTTGTTCAACGCTGGCCTCACAAGCCGGTGTAGTGATGTAATTTGCGAAGTAGAGGGTATTGACGAAGGCTCCACCAAATGCCAGAAATGCGCGCATCTATCCCTACCCAGATTTTTTATGCAATTTGAATATCTTAAACAGGTCAATAAGCAGTTTTCGAAGATATAAACACATGCATTTTTAACACATCGTATATGCTGCGTAAAAACAATCCTAACATCAACATTTATTCTTACTCTTAAAATTTAACTGTACGTTTTGATTATTTTATGCTTTTTCTTAAATTTGAAAAACGTTATATTGCTTCTTTAAATGAATAATTCTAGATAAGCAATTAATTTTGAATTTTACAGAGTTTTTTCAAACTTGGAAATTTTGTTCTGAAGTTCTGATCTTTTATAAGAAAAGAAAGAAGTAAATAAATACAGAAGTAGTAAAAGTATGTGATGTTCCAAAGTGTATTATCGACTATAGATTTTTTTTATATCCACATTAGACAAGACACATTTACACATACCAATGCGCATAACTTATCTATAAGTGTGAAACGTAACCATGTGGTTGGTGTATTGGCACCTATTTTTGATAAAGAAGTCCTATAAGCAACTAGACGGCGATACGACGAACATAGTAGCGCGAGGACCATCCAATATATCGATTACTGCACACTGCTTTTTCGCTAGGTTTATTCGTTCTCGTCCTCGATGATAGCAATGCGCCAGCGAGCCGAGTGTACGAATGAATGTGTGAGTGAGGTTACCGTGGCAAGGCTCTCGTATTGACGGAGCTCACTGCCTCGTTACAAAGCTACATATATAGGTGGCAAAGATAAATACTAATTCAATACGAATTTCGTTTATTTATTTTATTTAATTAACAATAATTTTCTACTGACGAACATTTAATTCCATAAAATTATATAATTTAAATCTAATATCTCAACAAAGTACGGCACAACCTGATCTCATATCTTGGTCTTTTTCATTATCTCCTTGTATTGCTACTTCTAACATTTGGTAGTATTTGCTTGGGTTTGTATTGTGATGCATGATGAAGCGCACGTGAAAATGGATTTTTGCTCGCTATCTGATTTCTAATTTTACATCTGCAGAACCGAATGAGATATTAGGCGATTTGGTATCTATCAATATGCAGTAGGAAAAAAGGTATTAGGTGTGACAAGCAATCTACTGGAAAGGTAAGATATGAACGGAGCAAAAAGGAAAAGAAAATGTATGGGAAAATGTTGGAGGAAGTAGTATGGAAGGCAATGGCAAGCATGGGTAGAGAGAATGAAAGAAAATCTGAAAAGGAGGAAGACAGATATAGGGTGGAAAAGAAAGGGGTGAAAGGGAGTAGTATATGATGAAAAATGGGAGGAAGAAAAAAAAGGTAGGGAAACATTAAGAAAAGTAAGGAAAGGGGAGGAGACATGAGAAGAAGATGTGAGAGTGAAAAAGATGTGGAAAGAGGAGGACTGGAGGTGCTCCGCTGCAAAGGAATAAGAAGATAGAAGGATTACAAATGGGTTAATGATGGAGAGGAGAGGACAGGAGATATGGAAATACCGAAGAGATAGTAGCAGGGCGGGAAAGAGGACAAACGTGGGAGAAGAAGTAGTGGAGAAAGAGGAAGAGAAGGGAAGAGAAAATGATGGAAATGGAAGTGATAAGGAAGAAAAAGCAATGAATATAGAAATTATGGAGATTGAAGTAAGAGAGCAAATACAAAAGATAAATGATGGAGCCGTAGTGGTGCCAGACGGTGTACCAGTAGAGGTGTGGAAGGATCTCAATAAGAGAGGGATAGAAAAACGTTTAAAGGGGTATGAATACAGTATGGAAGGGGAAAGAGAGGTATCCAGAAGAATAGAAGCAGGGTAGGATAATCCCATTGTATTAGAGGGGAAATAGTGGGGGGGGTAGATAGTTACAGAGGGGTCATGGTAATTAATGGGATATATAGATTGTATGCAAGGGTGGTGAATTGGAAATTACAGAAAGAGCTGAAAGAAAAGAGGTCATTATCAAGCACGCCGACAGGATTTGTAAGGGGTAAGGGTACAGTTGATAATATTGTAGCGTTAAGCTACATCATAAATAAAGAAGTGAGTGAAGGAAGTAGCCAGTACCATGGCGTTCTATGACTTAAAGTCTGTGCTTGATAGGTCGGAAAGAGGAAACCATGAATGAGGATGAGAGGGGCGGAAATATCTGAGGGAATATGTGAAAATATAAAGAGAGTGTACGAGGGAAATAGAGTAAGCGCGAGAGTGGGAGGGAGTGTGTCAGAAAGGTTCAGGATGGAAAGGGGTATTAGGCAAGTGTGCCCGCTGACTGCAAGTTTATTTAACATATATGATTCAGATTTGGAGAAAGTGTTAAAGAATGGTCAGTAAGCAGGGGTGCTGAAGGTATGGTCACTAGGATATGCAGATGATATTGTGTGTATGACGGGTAGTAGAAAAAAAAAAGAAAGAGATAATAGAGAGAGACTGAATAAGTGTATGGGTAAAAGAGGATTGGAGATAAATATGGAAAAGACGAAAATGATGGTATGCGAAAGAGGGGAGAGGCATCTAAAATGGATGTGTTTGTGATAAATAGAGTGTACGAAAAAGTTTAAGTATTTAAGATATATGACGAGTGAATGTGACATGTGAAAGTGATAGTGAAGAAAGCAGGAATAGCGGCAGATGGATTAGTGAATGTCTAGAACACTAAATTTGGAGACTCTGTAAAAATGAGTTTGAGAATTCTAGAAATATGTGCGGACAGTATAATATTGTATGGAGCAAAATTGTTGTCAGAACCCTTTCTACTGAGCACTTTGGACTGAGCGTCTATTTTTCCAAATTCCTAAACCCAATAACGGATAGTGTCCTCATTTGAGGACATCAGATTTTGACGTTTATAATTAAAAAAGAATTATTAGTTTTCTCGTTTCAATAATGCTCTGTACTGTCTTCACATAAATTGAATTAGAAATGGGGTCAGATTCAACAACGTAGTCAGTTCCGAATGTCAAATATCAGAGCGTGTTTTCACAGTGTAAACAAGGTTATGTGTCATAACTTGCTACACTTCATCAACGACTATTGTAATCTCAAAAATAGTGTAAATGTTTCTCAGGGCACACTGCTTTCACACTGCTGGAGGAAAAGTGCAACGCAGTTTATAAGCTTTTACTCAAAGGTTAGAAAATATTGCTGTCCGCAAATAAGGACCCTGGGAAGAAATGCGTTTTAAACTACGAAATTTTAGTTTGTGCCAAAATGGACAAACGGCAGTATTTTAACGCTTTGGAGAAGCACTGCAATATCTGGAGTCCGATGAATGTGACGTCAACATTCTAGCGTTACGACCGGAAGTTGACGAATTAACAAATCATGACAAAAGTGACGAAAAAGTTATGAACCTACCAGTTGTAAATGACATTCCTGGTAAACATATTTATTCTAGTAATGCACCTCATGATAATATAAATTGATGTTGATTTTCAGGTGGAATAGAGGTGGAAACAACGGAAGACAGTGACGACGGGTTCTATGCAGGAGGTAACGTTCCCTTATCGGTGTTTGCAAAAAAGGCAAAACGGCAGGTGAGCTTATCTCAGTATTCTGCAAAATGGGAAGAAATTTCGCCAACTTATGCCCACAATGAACCTGCAAGCAATGCTGAGGAGAATTTTGACCGCTTAAAAGAGGTTCTGAAGGAAGCTTCTCCTGTACAAATATTTGAAGAAATTTTTGATGAAAACTTTTGCAATATGATTATTGAAGCAGCAGTTCGCTATGTCAAGGAGCAAAAAAGAAGCCAGATTATAATATATCCGTTGACAAACTTAATACCTTTATGGAATTCCTTATTTTTGGTGGTTATCACACCGTTATAAGTGAGAGCGACTAAAAGAGAGTACAGATCTGGGCATTTTCCTTGTAAAGGACGCTTTCACTAGAAACACATATTCTGAAATCAAATCTGATATACATTTTGTGTTCAGTTCAAAGGCAAACGAAAACAAGCATAACAAGATAAGATTTCTCTTTTAGATGATCAATGAGAACTTTAAAAAGTGCGGTATATTCGACAAGCACCTCTCCATTAATGAAATGATTGTGAAATACTACGGTACGCATTTCCACAAAATACAGACGGTATACATTTCATCAAGCAATTTATGCGCGACAAGTCAATTCGATTTGGCTTCACGCTGTGGGCTATGTGTGGAGAAAAAGGGTATTGCTACAAATTTGCACTCTACAATGGGAAAGACGGATCATCTGAATTACCTCTCGGCACCAGAGTTGTACTGAAGATGCTGTCGATTGTTTAAGACCCAAGAAGTCATGTCGTATATTTCGACAATTTCTTCACGAGCCATGATCTTTTAATCAATCTTGGTGAGCAATGATTTCGAGCCACGAAAACAATAAGAGATCTAAGAACAGGGAAGTGTCCATTGACGCTAACTAAAGTACTAGAGAAGCTTTGAGTGGAAATTCGATTGAAGAAACCAAGTCGCCGTTGTAAAATTGAAAGGTAGCAACTGTGTGTCTGTTGGTACCGACTTTGAAGAAGTTTATCCACTAGCCTAGGCGAATCGCTGGAGCAAAGAAAACAGAGTGAAGGATGCGGTGAGCCAACAGAGAGTCATCAACAACTAAACAAGTATATGGGTGGTGTAGATGCTCATGACTGGCTTCAGGAAAAATATTCCATTGCAGTTCGCCGAAAAGAGTGGCATTGGTGTACCAACAGTGTTACATAGCACTCGTGAATCATTACCACTTTCTATAAAGAACTTTCAAGTGAGAGCTCTTTGATGAGCCATGGGACCAAGGATAGAAGACCAAGGGCGAACCAGCGCACATTCCACGAGTTGAGGAAAATTCTGCAAGATGAGAAGTTCCAATATGTTATTTACAAGATTTGAATAAATATGATTACAAATATGATTACAAGTAATCATATTTGGTTTCATTAATTGGTCATCCTTGGTTTCATTAAAAAAAAAAGAAATTTGTTTATACTCTTCGTCAAATTGGACCCTTAGAAGATAAATTTAATGATATCATTTGAAAATAAAAAAAAGGTCCTGTAGTATTCCTTCAAATACAATATCTGAGTCATCACTTCTTTGTGTTCACTCAGAATCAATGGCATTCACTTCTAGATTACTAACTGATTGTCGCGCTTCGTATTACCATCCTAAACTGTAGCACCCCAAACTGTAGTACATCAAAGCCCAAAGCACCAAGCACCAAGCCTCAGAGCACCAAGCTTCAGTGCCTGCACCATTGTGATTACTATCTTTTTAACTCTTAATACTAATACTTTATTATTATCTATTTATTAATTTGTATCAAATTTGGGAATGTTGTTACCAAATTCTTCGTTATATTTTCTAAGCAATCTAACTTTTTACTTTTTGAATTTGTAATCTATTATTTTTATGATATACACATTTCGCTACAAGTAATATATTGTAGATCAATTAAATATCTGATACTTTCCCTACTCTGGTCCGGCCTTGATGAGAATTGACTTATTTTATCCTAACTGAACTCCTAAAACAAAAAGCGTCTAGGATGTGGTTGTTTTATTCTTTGAGGTTATGTTGTTTAAAAAAAATATTCGAATTTTAGTATTAAAATATTACTATAACAGTCATTAGAAATGTACTAACTTAAAAAAATAAGGCATGTTCTATTTTAATACATCACGGATATGAGATGCTTGCAGCAACAAAATGCATCGTGTGCGACTGGCATTTTTTGATGCCGCATCAACATTGCGGCAATTAGTTACATCGTGTGATTTATGCTTAACATGTACTTCACAGATGCACGTTTTAGCTCAGGTAAATCGAGCATTTTGCTGAATCTCTTATTAGACATAAAGTGTACGTGCTCGTACGTGAATCTCACCTATAGGACACGATAATTTCACAGAAAGTTATTTCCGCAATTTGAACTAAATTTGAATTTATAAAGAATAAAAAATAATGTACTATGAAATAAGATAAGTTGTGCGCCACGTAGTACTCCAGTCTCTATTAGTAGGTCGTCATGTGTTGGAGCTGGTTTATTGAGTATAATAGGAGGGTGGTTTGACATAAATCTTTTACCAGTTCCAGGCTGAAGAGGATGATAAATCCTAAAGCCTCCTTCAGACATACTCTCCAATCTCCCTAAAATATATAGAATCCCAACAGGTCGTGGAGTTTTAGTTAGAGTAAAAATCCCACACTGTTAGATGCACGGGCATCCTTCGCCTTTTGAAGGTTTCTCCACTTCCTACGTAAACCAAGAAAAAAAAAACATAAATCAAGTCTTCGATAGATGGTGTTATGTGATAACAAACAATGAGTTTGGTTTTACGGCCTTTGCAAGCAACAACTTTTGTGTTTTGTGAAACATGGAAAAAAACCGGTCAGTGTTTATCGGTCAGTAAATATCAGTCAGTGATTAAGTTCCTTCATAAAAAAGGGAAAAACAATGCAGAAATCAAAGCCGAACTAGATGCTATTTACGACGTATCTGCACCGTTACTACCAAAAGCTAAATTTAGGAAAACTGAATTTGTTCGTGGTCGTACGAGTGTTTTTGTTGGTGACCACCCAGGGCGCTTAAATATCGTCACTACACCAGAAATCGTCAACAAAATTCATATTATTGTGGCAAACCGTCGAATCAAAGTCCAAGAGCTAGCGGAGGCTCCTTACATATCAACTTACTATGTACGCGCCATCATACACGAACACTTGGATATGAAAGTGCGATGGTGCCTCGTTTACTCACTACCAACCAAAAACGCAGACATGTGATGGATTTGGAGAAGCTTTTGGTGAAGATAAAACGTGATTTCAAGGATTTTTTCATCGATACGTCACTGCTGATGAATTGAGGGCGCAACGACGGAGACGAAGGAATAGTCAAAGCAGTGGTGGAGAAAAAGCGGCGAAGGCCCACCAAAGAAGGCAAAGACAACTCGATCGGCCGACAAGGTGATGGCAACTGTTTTTTGGGATGCGAAATCCATTATTTTTTTTATTACTTGGCAAAGGGTAAAACCATAACTGGCGATTACTACGCAGCATTATTGGACGATTTTGATGTTGAATTGAAGAAAACACGCCCTGTTTTGGCTAGCAAAAACGTTCTCGTCTGTCATGGCAACGCAACTGCTCACAGGGCGACTGTTGTGTACGCAAAATTGAACCAATTAGGCTATGAATTGAACTAACCACCCTATACTCACCATATTCACCAGATCTAGCCCCAAGCGACTTTTTCCTGTTTCCAAACCTAAAAATATAGCTCGGAGGATGCCGTTTTACAACAAACGATGAGTGATAACCGAAAAGAGCTTGAGCAAAATTACTTTTCGAAAGGGATGAAGAAGATGGAGAGTCGTCTTGCAAAGTGTATTGCCTTAAATTGCCTATGTTGAAAAATAAATAAAAAAACAAAATCGCGCGTTTTGTAACTTAGTCTACATTTCCGTCAAACCACCCTCGTATATTTAGAGTAGTAGTTTCTATACTGTTAATTGTTACCAAGCATCTGAAGATTATCATCTGAGACTAAGCCAATGATTGACATATCGAAATTGTTTTTCGGTGTGCATGCGAAATGCTTAAGACTCCTACACAATTGCAGAGCACGTGGTACAATGCATATATATATATATATATATATATATATATATATCGGTATTTGTTGCCACGTTTTCCTTTTATCGGAATTTTCCTTCGCGTTGATAATGTTTTCCCTTTATTTTAATTTTATTTATAGCTAATAAATATCCTTGTAATCTCTTGTTGAATTAAAAAATACTTCCCAAAAGGAACATTCTTTATTAAGCCGCAAGAACAATATTTGTAAAATGAAAACCGAATTCATTAGATCATATTAAAAATATTTCAAATATTTTGGAACAGACCTGATAAGAGAAAGGATTAAAAATTAATCACAACAACTTATTGAAATGTATAGCAAAGCTCTTCACGCCATAGGCAAATATGGTGACCGGGGGAGTCTTGAGTTAGCGAATTCCTGCGTAGACAAATTGAAAAGTTCAAACAACAATGACTCAAAAGAATTTCTCAACAGTGACTCAAGAGTGGCCGTGGCAAAGGGACAACAGAGCTGTCCGCGCCTTAGGGTTGACGAATTTGTGTGTAGGCGAGCGACGCACGCCAGACTGCCCTCTTCCCATAAAGTGAGTCATGAGCGGCCGCAGGCCGCGTCAAAGCGGGCACCAAAGCTATCCGTGCCGTAGGCAAATGCGGAGACCAGATGATTTATGTGTAGGCGATGCACATGTTATAGGTGAGAGAACCAATTCTGTCCTACATCAATTAAGGACCTTAAATTACATAAACTAAATACTGAAATTCACTTTAGGATATATAGTTTCCAAATCTATAAACAATGTGGAAACTGTAAATGGGGCAGAATCTAGATTTTTATTTATAGATAGTTTGTATCTTATATAAACAGTGGTTATGGCATAACTTACCATAATGAATTGGGCATCTTCGGCATCATTCATAATTTGTTGATGTTGAGTCCATGGTTGGTTTCTGGAACCAATAGCTGCCGGACTTCCTATATCGGTAGCCACAAGTGGATTCATACGATCTCTGTTCACATCACGTAACGCCTTTCGTAGTCGCGCTTCTTTAGGATTATACACATAATCTGTAATTTGAAAACAACAGATTTAAAATCTGATAAAGAATTAATTATCTGGTACTATTTATTTTAAAGATTTAGAATTTAATATTGAGAAAGGATGGTTTCATCATCATCATCATCATCAATCAGCCCATATTTGTCCACTGCTGGACATAAGCCTCCCTTGATTGCTTCCACATTCTCCTATTCTGTGCCTCCTGTATCCAATTTGTGTG
>WYDF02127078.1:0-10017 GCA_009867245.2 Adranes taylori
GGATGGCATGTTTTACCTCTTCTTTAGTGATGTTAGGGCTCATCTCATTGATCTCACTTGCTTGGAGGGGTTGCTTTAGTCTTTCGTCATTAAATCACCACATAAGTCAAAATTCATATAAGCTTTGTTTTACATGTACTTCCTATAGAATCTAGCTAAATTGTATTGTTTCTTATGGAAACACACAAATTCTGAAGATTGGATGCGTACTTGGAAGGACCACTGAAGGACCACTATAATCCAAGGTACCTATCTTTATCATTAGAGATTTGGAGATTTGAAAATCTAGAAAATATCTCCAAACGCTTTGAGTTTCTTATTGGCTCAAATATATCAAACATAGAAGAAGTTGATTTATGTAAATATTGTTCTCAAATTAATATTCAAATTAATATTCAGAAGATTTAAACAGCTTTGAATGTCAGAATGAAGTGATAAGTGCAAAAAAAGTTTCAATCCTTAGATGAGGATTTTGAAAATATAGATTTTGAAAGTCTCAGGTTTATCCATCGAATAGTTTTATGTATCCCAGTTATTAAATCAATATTTTCTTTTCAGCATTACCATATTATCACATAATCTGTTAATAAAATTAGGATTTATATTACTTGAAGTGAAAATATACAAATTATGTAATAAACAATTCTTTAAAAAAATTTATATTTCCATGTTCTATGGAGCATTTTATTAATAAAGGGAGAAGGGGGCGCATCTTCCAACTCTGCCTCGTGCGCAGTTTTCCCTTTGCTCGGCTCTGATGAGAATGCCAGGAAAATGGACACTAACCATAACTATGTCTCGTAGAATTAGGAATATACCTGATGACTTTGAGGAAACAGTCATTACAAGAATAAAGAATAGCAAAAACTTTGCTATTTAAGTTGATGAAAGTACAGATGTGACTAAATGTGCTGTATTGCTTGTAATTCAAGGTAGCTCTATGAATGTGAGGTTGAAGAAAATCTTGTACTGTGTTACCCGTTGCAAAAAAGAACTAAAGGAGCTGATATATTTAATGCTATTGATGGGTACTTTATTAAAAATAACATAACCTGGAAAACCTGTTGTGGCCTATCTACCTTTATTTTCTTTACTTTAGCTGGCTCTACAGACTATTAAGATTCTTGGCCGCCATTACAACTTGATTCCTCCAGTCTTCTCTTGACATCGCCTCCCTCCTACAATTGTGGACATTGAACTGCAGATCTTTACTTACATCGTCCATCCATCTTTTGCGTGGTCGCCCTACTGATCTGCTGTCTTCTGGTCGGTTGTTTAGGACTTTTTTTGGCGCTCTGGATCCATCCATCCGCTCGACATGAGTCCGCTGGCCTTTATGTCGTTGACAATGGACGGCTTCTGGTACCCTGCTTCTAATTCAGCGTTGGTGCGGATTATCCAGCCTTCCTCGTCCCATACTGCTCAGAAGATTTACCTGAGGACTTTCCGCACTCCCACACTTAATGTGTTCTTATTCCTTTTCGTAAGTGTCCACGCCTCCGAACCACACGTGATGACTCGTTTAATGATAGATGTATACAGTTTTAGTTTTAATTCTATAGAGACGATGGATGATTTGAGTACATTAAGATAGACGTAATAACATCTATTTCCTGTCATCATTCTTTTGATTTCAGTGGCGATGTCATTATCTTCAGTTATCACACTTCCGAGGTATTTAAATTTCTCGGCTCTCTCAAACCCTTCAAACTCCTCCACGTTTCTCCACCGAGTAGTGTTTCTACTGCTTATCATGTACTTGGTCTTCTCTCTGCTTATTTAGACCCATGAGTTTTCTTTCCCTCTGAAGTATTTGAAGGTTCTCCTTTAGTGATTCTGTCCTCCTAGTCACTAAATCAATATTGTTTGTAAAGGCTAACTGTTGACATGTTCTGTTGTATATACACCCTTATGGATTAACGTATAGTTTCATCATGACCGCTTCAAGTGCTAGATTGAAAAGTAGAGTCGACAGTCAGTATCCTTGTTTCAAGCCTCCTGAGACTTCAAAACTTCCTAACAGCTCGCCTTTCAACCTTACTTTGCTGCATGTTTCCATAAGCGTCATACTTATTAGCTTGATCAATTTGGTCGGCACATTAAATTCTTCTTGCGTAACCTTGTACAACTGACTTCTTAGTATTTTGTGGTATGCTGCGCGGAAATCTATAAACAATTGATCAAGTGTTATATTGCGTTCCTAACATTTTTCCAACACCATCCATAGGGTGAATATTTGATCGATGGTCGAGCGGTTGGAACGAAAACCAATGCGTTCTCCACATGGGGTTTTAATCTTGATGCTGTCAGTTTCGCCACTATTTTATAGCCATTATTTCCTCATACAAGATCTTCATTATCAGTTGGTGCATTGTTTGAACTAGGCTTTCCCCTTCATATATGAATATTTCTGCTGGTAATGCGTCCTCCCCTGCTGCTCTATGATTTCTTAAGCTCTTGATAACTTCTCTCAGTTCCACTATTGCTGGTGGGCCTATCTATTGAGCAAAATCTATGTCAGGCTGTTTTATCACAGGCTGTTCTATCACAGGCCCTAAATGCAAGGCTTTTCAAGTCTCTTTGTGAATAAATGGGCAGCTTCCATATCAGCTAATTTACCACACAGAGGTTAGGTAGCTTTATCGTCGGAAAGTCCTCTAAAGATTGTTTGTGCTTATGTATGAAGTGCAGTTGTTTTTTTCAATATAACCCTTTGCGCATGTCATCCAAGTTGCATGACAGCGGTTGGCTGCACTTTTGGCTTATTGATCAGACATTTTTCAACAAATCAATAAGAGAAATCTGAGTTTGCAGAGAGGTTCAATCACGATCTTCAGGGTATCAGAGAAGATAGAATCTATGTTGAAAAAGATTGAGTTTTGGAGATCTTGTATTCTTCAGGGCCAGACAGAAGTATTCGATACTTTGCATGACTTTTTGAAGGAGAATGAGTTACAACTCTCTAGTGACACTAAACTTAAAGTTGCTGAACACTGGAAGGGATTAAAATAATCATATTTTGAGATAGTTTCCAAAGCTTGATGAAGGTATTTACCGTAAGAAAATTTCAGCACCAGTTGAATGTTGCACAAAAAGAAAGTCTGAGCGAAATTTCTACTGATAGCACATTGAAATCAACTTTATCAGAAAAACTTCTCATTAACTTTTTGTTGGACGTCGACCGTGAATAACATCTGTCTCACCTGGCAAGGAAGATTTTGTTGCCTTTTCCATTTCCATCCACTGTATTGGTGGAAAGAGCTTTTTCATCCTACACTTTCATCAAAAACAAATACAGAAACAAGTTGGATGCTGCCCCAGACATGAGACTGTACTTTGCTTCTTTCGAGCCCAATTTCAAAAAAATGTGTACAACAAAGCAAGCACAGCGCTCCCATTAATGTACAAGTAAAAGAAGTGACGGAAGTCACTTCTTTATACAAATATCAAAACTATTGGGCAATAAGCTGAATTTTAAATTTAATTAAGAAGTATTTTCCATTAAGTTTGTAGCACTAAAGTATAACTAGAAAATATAGCACTCATACTATTTGAATTTGTGTTTCTTTTTTATTACTGTCTCGAGACTTGAATCTAATCCAGAGGTACAATTTATGGAAATAATTTGGTTAGGGGTACGCAAATGAAAAAAGATTGAGAATTGCTGTTTAGAGAATAGCCTAAAGTTTTGTTCTAAACAGTTATTACACAAATGCAACACACAATACATGTAGGTCCCATTGAAAACTACGTCACACGGATATTGAACAACAAATGGCGCTTATAAAACCAAATTCGCTAAACACCTATCTGCATGTCGGATATATAGTGAAATCATTGTATATATTAACTTAAAATATGATTTGTTTTATTTGACTAAAAGCATCCGGTTTCATTGCAGATAAAGATCTAATATTATATCTAGTACTATTTATTTTCTAGTCAGCCCATACTGCCATATTGCACGCTAAAATAAATCTAGTGATAAATCTAGTAACTTCCCCCCCCCCCCCAAATTTTGCCAGCCGGAAGTGTCCTGTCATCCGCCATATTGTATTTTTATTTTACAGCTGTCAAACACAAAGACTATTTATGTTAGACCCCAAAATGGCGTTATTATTTAGGTAGTGTTTTATTTACAAAAACATTGTGCTAATTTTTCAATAGTAAATTCAAATAGCCTGTGATGATTCTGTTTTTTAACTTTTGCTGATTTATTCCAATGTATCTTAGTGCGTTGAACCCGAAAATGACCTTAACTTCTTTCCATCGCGTCAGATTTTTTGCAAATCGCAATTTGCCAAATGTAGTGTATGTCGAAAAATATTACAAATATGAGACTTACTGACAGAGTGAAATAGGTTTGTTTCGTATCAAACGAATTATTTTGCGGCTTATAATAGACATAATATAGATTTTAGTCGTTGTGTCGGCGTCTCTTTGAACCAGCCATGCTCTGTTTCAGGTTTTTCTGTCCATGTGCTCTTTTGGGATCATCTCGGTGCAAGATCCAGCAATAGTCCGCCATCATTGTAGTATTCCATCTTCCTTGATAACGATTTTCCATTTCATTGATGTCTGATGGAATCTCTTACCCATCTCTTCACTAACAGCATCCAGATTCACACGAAAGTAGTCCCAATGTGAATGCAGGAAATGAAGCTTCAAACTCATGGAACAGCATAAATTGTGGTACTTCTGCACCGTAGTCTCAACGATAGATTTGAAATTCGGTTCCTTGTTGTCCAGAAATTTGGTTTCTACGTCTTTAAATTTGGTTTCTACGTCTTTAAAAAGACGACCCAGGCTTCTTTCTCAGTAACTTCCATTTCTTTTTCAAACTTTCCATCTTTGCAAAGTTTTCTAATGCCCGGACCCGTAAGGACACCCTCTTTTAGCTTTGTGGTTGACAAGGCTGGAAATTTGTTACAAATGTACTGGAAACATTTACCATCTTTTGGAAAGGCTTTCACATATTGCTTAATCTAGCCCAATTTATTGTGTAGAGGTGGAAGGAGAACTTTGATCGACTCGATGAGAGGTTTTTGGAGCACATTTTTTCCTACAGGTTCCGGTGACGCTCGTTGTGGCCAATCTTTCTGTTTCCAATGATTTTCAATGTCTCTGCTATCCCACTCAGAAAAAAAAACAGGGAAACCTTGTGTACTCGCCTTGCTGTCCAAGAAGCATCGATATTACTTTGAGGTCACCACACATGATCCACTTACGATCCTCGTACTTAATTTTCTGGAGAACAATTTGGAAATTGACATATTTTTCTTGTAAGTTTGCAGAATGCCCTATAGGTTTTGACCCATACCTGTTTCCGTTGTGAAGCAGGACAAGATTAAGGCTTTGTTTCGATGAATCGATGAATAGTTTCCAATTAGTGCTTTCGCACGGAACGTTGAATGTCTTAAACAGTCCACACACATCATTCCAGAATATTAAGCCTCATTCGTCCGAAAACTATGGAATAAAATATTTTTTTCTGTACCTGAACGAGGAAAACGAAACGCCAGCTGCGAGCAAATTCTTATCTTTAAGCCGTGAACTAAGCAATTCTGAAGCCTCTTAGGTCAGATGTAAGTCGCGAATCTAATCGTTTAGTCTGTGTAAATGGTTGAGGAGCAGAATTTCCAGGTTCGTACTCCACTTCGTCATGTTCGCTTTCTTCACTTGATTCCATGTCTGAACCATCTACTTCAGGTAAATGTTCTGGTTCCATAGGCACTGATACATCTGGACCAAGAGGGACAGGACGTAAAGCCGATGGCAGATTTGGATAGACAATGTTCTTTTTATTCTTTACATTGAAACCGTGAACACCGGTTGAACAAAAGTAACAATCATTACTATGATTTTGTGGCACTCGCCACACTATTGGAACGCCAAATCTGAAACATTGCTGTTTACCCTTTGACCACCGTCTCAGTCCTTTAACACGAGTAGAGCAAACATAGTGGGGTGCCCAAGTTTTATCTTGATCTCCTATTTTTATACAGAAATACGCGAAATACACTTGCCGCACGAACGATGTTATATGTCTTTGTTGTCTTGACACCATTAACTCACCACAAATGTAATAAAAGGAATCTGCAGACATTTTACAGCCTCTTGACGCCATTTCGAACACTGTATGTTTGCTTTTTAGCGTATATTCACCGACACAAACACTTTTGATCGCGGAGGATACGTATCAACAGTCGTGTCAACATTGACAGCCAGCTGAGATGTACAATACGTTTAATGACGAAAGTGCTACCATCTTCCGGTTTATGATATCAATGATTCGTTTTCATCATAAACCCACAGATGGCAGCATTTCCTATGTTTTTAAATCTGTCAGTACTCATAGTGATTATTTTTCGATATATAATACAATTTGACAAATTGAAATTTGCAAAAAATTCTGACGTGATGGAAGGAAAGTAAGGTCAGTTTTGGATATAGCGCACATACATACATAGGAATCCATCATCAAAACTTGAAAAACAAGATACAACCGAAAAAATGCAGGCCTGTGTTATTATTACTGGTAGGCTCAAGCTGTAGTACCCCATTTTGGGACATACCTCACATCTGTAGCGTACATCTGTAGAAAAATATTGTTCGCTACCATTGGTCGACACAAAAGTGCCCAATAATTTCAATCAGGCCATGGTAATGGTGAAAAATTTTAAAATAAATACTTGATATCATCAGACGCATTATGGATCTTACACTAGTAGTTGATGAGTGAGCAGATTCGCATAATGCTGTTAGCTTAAGTCACCATCAAATGATCAAACTTGTTCATATAGACGAGAAATCACACTTCGGAATTAGATATTGTTCCAGTAAGTGTTATCAATAAATTACTTATTTTTATTTCAAATTTTACACAATCAACTCAAATCAGTAATGATTCTACTCTCATCAGTCAGTTCTAATTTCATTCATTCATATCAATCTTTTATAATCCTTCGTCACGAGAAAGCAATGAATGCCACGTCAACGGAAGAGGTCTAATGCACAGAGATGGCAGAGATACAATTCCTGTAACATGAGAAGAGCAGCATTGATGCTTGTTCCGTTATTACCTCGGCAACAGCAAATAAATCCGACATCATCACAAATTCATTTTCTACGTCATAAAATTTCATTTTCTGCATCTCCATCATGTACATTGGCTGGATCAACCTACAACATCTGCGTTAAACATTCAACACCCCATTCTACCGACACTCTGGAGAAACTCAGAAGCTAACGAATTAATTACCAACAATCAAATTCTTTTTTTGAGCATTTACTGGAGCAATTACTGTAATGGTATGGAACATCCTAACAATTTTTGCATTAGAATTAACTTCACAACATATTGTCAGTAAATTAAAATCTCTAGTACAAGCATATATTTGAAGTTAAAATTATTCTCAAAGTATTAGAGAATAATAAACCCGATTATTTAAATATGTTATTGCGTACATCATTATAGTGTTTACGTACTTTTTTATAATAATCATGAACAGCGAATTCTAGCCCAACCCTGAATAATCTCATGCACGAGCATACTTTATGTTACGAAATAAACAGAATACAATACGAAAAGTAGTCTAGGAGTTATAAAGCAAACGAATTACGATCCTGCTTTGATAACAGCAATTTTGTAACATCATGTGTTTAAAACCTTAAGACTGAACGGTATGAAGCGTTATAAAAATATTGATCCAGTTTTAAGTCATTTTAAGTCAAGTAGTAAGAAACATATCATTCGTACTACATTGTTTGCCTAAAAATCACAAAGTTATAACAAATCCATATTTTTATGCCAAAAATAAACAAGATATTCCTGAAAATATAAATTTACAATACCAAAAAAAAAATGCAAAAGAAAAAAAAATTCAAAACAAAAAAGAGGGAACAATTGAACCTTATTTTGTGGAAGCTAGTTACGTTCTAATTACGCTCGTATTTTTTGTCATGACTGTATGAGTGGGCGTGCAAAAACGGGAGAACCACATAATAAATAAATGAACTAATGGAAATGAATAATAATAATAATACAAAAATACTTACACTTAATGGGTCACAATAGCCGGCAACTTACTTCCATGGCACGTTAATTCGTACTCGCTTTCGTGGTACTCGCAAATATTTTGCTCTCTTGAAGAATTTAATTTTTTATTTACATACGAAATAATCTATTCAATTATTTATTTTATTTCTATAAAAAAAATTGTTTTTCGCAATGAACCCGGAAACTTAATATAATTTCATGTTGAAGCTTTTTTACATGTTCTACTTAATATATTGTTTTTTATATATACATATATTTAAAAAAAAAACTACTTATTTCGTTGAATGCAAAAGTAATTTATTAAAATGGTCACATTTTTCTTTTTCATTTCCTACATACTTGCAACACTTACTGAAATATATTATTTAACTAATGTTGCTTCAGAAACTATAAATATAGATATATACTATAAAATTTATACTGTGTTATTTATGTGGTTATAATTACTAAATTTTCAAAAATGTCTCAACAATACATAATTAAAAGTAAAATGATTAAAAATAAGAAGAATATTAATTATATTATTAAAAATATAACAGTGGAACCATTAATTTTATCTGTCAATTTCATTGAGTCATTTTCAAATCTTGCACTAATCAATATGTTACTACTAAAATCATGTAAAGTGGATTTAAATTATCCAAGCGATGTGTGTGATGCAATTATGGCTCAGAATGCGACTGGTTTTAATAATACTCAATTGGTGGATGTACAGAAATATGCAACAACATTTCAACTTGTTAGAGCTATTGTGTATAATATTTTTCCTCCCATCCTACTTCTATTTATTGGTTCCTGGAGTGATCGCCATAGGCGACGTTTGCCACCGTTACTCATATTTGTATGGATTGATTTTATAGTAATAATTGGACATCTTATTTCATTATATTTTTTCTATGAAATGAGTGCTATATATAATGCAATATTTGCAAGTATTCCGGGTAAATATATTCGTCTGAGATGAGACAAAATATTTAACCATTTAATATTTATTTACGTTTAGAACATGGTTATGTTCTTCGTCAGAATACAAATATATTTATTTAAAAATATAAAACAAACTTAAAAAATAATTTTTAAAAAATAAAATTTGAAATATTAAAATGGCATAATTTTTTAAATTTTAAATTAACAATAATCCATTTCTAATTGTTATGCTTTGTACATTTATTCAAATTTATCTTATTAAAATATTATTTTATGTAGTTTCTGTGTTTTTAATATTTTGATAATTTCGCTCATTTTATTATACTTATAATTTTTTCATGTTATTTTATTTTAATATATTGTTAGAAAATTTTTGATGAATTTTGTATGTCTGTTTTATCGTATATGCTGTTTGTGTCTTTATTTATTTCTATATTTTATTTATTATATTCTATCATTTATTTATATTATTTCTATCAGTTGGCTTTATTTATTTCTATGTGTACAATATCACATATACATATATAGGTACAACAGGCCAATATTTACAAAAAATCAGAAAGGCACGTAAACAGCTTTACAAAAACATAAACGAACAATAGAACACAATTTCAATTTCCAAATACAAAAATATTAAAATAGAATATAACTATAAAAATAGATTTTTAAAAGAAATGAAATAAATTAAGACACGATCAGCATAAACAATAAAACAGACATGCAAAATTTATCAAAAATTTATAACAATATATTAAAATAAAATAACATGAAAAGAGTTATGAGCACAGTAGAATGAACGAAATTAACAAAATATAAAAACACAGAAACTATTTAAAATAATATTTTTATAAGATAAATTTAAATAAAAAATTATATCAAATTTATTTTATATTATAACTTTGTAATTTTAATATTTCAAATCTTAATTTTTAAAAAGCATTTTATTAAGTTTTTTACATTTTACAACAAAAACAAATAACAAAACAATTGTCAAAAGATGTAAAATCAATTATAGAAAACTTATTGAAAAT
>WYDF02127089.1:0-10017 GCA_009867245.2 Adranes taylori
ATGTATTATATGTAAACAAATATTATTTTGCTGTCGCTGCTAGATAAAACGTATTGGAATAAACACATCGCTCAGCACGTATGAGAGTGGGGAACTTTAGTCGCCTATCTAATTTTATGAATCAGAGAAAGATAGCCAACGGTTGTCTTGTTGGCCTGTGTGTTGAGTGAGTACTATGCCACACACACACACACATATGCACACACCCGTGTTTAATATGAATTGCGTTCGGATTTTCTTGTCTGGTCAATTCGTGTTTCGGGCACATTTTACCTGTTATGACCCATTTTTTTCTTGGTTTTGTTCAGTTTCAATTTTTATAATATATTAAAAGTTTTAGCTTTTCAAAGAAATTTTGTGTCAGGTGGCGAATCACGAATTGACGAAACGGGAACAAATCATTGCGTTTGCTATTTAATAATATGCCTAGCTGCCGGCATTCACTGGTACACTGTAATATACCGCATCACTGCTGCTACTGATTGCTGGTCCGTTGTTTCTGTGGTAAGCGTAGAAAAGCTGTTAGAGTGGTGTTGAGTGTTAAGTCGACACAGATGGTAGGGATAATACCGAGATTTGTACGGAATTGTATGAGAGGGCCCATGTCGTGGAGAAAGATGTCGTGTGTACTTGAAGACAGGCCGTCCAGTAGCAGCAACCAGGAGCAGAGCGACCAGCCAAGGCATCAAAGCCAAGCCGAGTCTGTCATGCCGAGGCACCAGGCACATCGACAGTCGCCGCAATAATAATATATTTGGTCAGCGATTTTGTATACCATATACTGATTGATTGAATTGCATGTATGTTTCAGTAGCTTTCTATTTCCTCCTACCTACCCTTTAACCTACTCCTATATAATGAGAATGTATAGTTCTGGCTAGTACCGTTCACAGTCAGTTCAGTAGTCACTGGACAACGTGATGTCAGTGTATTCACGGCGTTACGCGTCTTCGTAGTTCTTTCCTTTTCTTTCTATGCCCTACTAGAGTGTATACTTCTGGTTAATGCAGACACAGTCAGTTGTAGTCATTGGTTAACGGACGTCAGTGCATTCACGACGTTACACGGCTTAGTATCCTATGTTACCTATAAACATAGGAAACATAGGATACTAAGCCAATACTAGGTTTTCGTTTTACCATTTAAAATTTGTTTATCAATTTCTTAATTGAAATTGGGTAACCCTAATATTCTTCACATTCCAATTGCATTCCTTTGAATGTTCATCTTTCAAAAATCGCACTTTATCTTTCGGTTATTCATATCGTGTTTGTAGATTTACCCCTGTTGTCGTATGTTTGTATATACCCCGGCCCTCCTGTTGTATTATTGATTGTGTTTATTATCACGCCGCGTTATTGTTGTTTTATGATTATTATTATTATGCATTTGTATTGTTTTATATCTGCCGCTTGGCTATATTGTTTTGTTTATGATATTTATCCGCCATTGTTGCATCATGAATTTAATTTGTTATTGGTTCATTTATTATTGACATTTAATTGAATATATAATTCTTTCTCTGTTTGTAGTGTCTATGAACAATAATAGGCGGTTTTGTTAAATCATTAATGATGTTTCACTCATCAGCATTAATTTTTTTACAGGTACCCACAAGAACACGAATCTTCGACATCTCGCAAGACTCGCAGCTACCTGTGCCAGTGAGGACACGAAGTACAACAACATCAGTTCCAGCGTGCGCTCTCACGTTAAACGTACCTGGCGCCCGAGAATGTATTTCTGAACGCCGTTTTAGTCTGTATTTGTTTGCGCCATCTGTGAAAAGTCGCTAAGGCTCTCCATTAGCAGTTATTCGACAGTCATATATACATGTAAGACATACGTAATAGCTCATATATGCAAAGTTACAGGAAAAATTAGTTTACGTTGTATGAGACATATAAACTGCTTTCGCAATTGAATAAATGTAGTTATCAGTGGCGGGTGCACATTAAAATTTTGGCATGGATTTAAAATAATTATTTTATTGGGAAATTCAGTTTAAAAATTAGAAGACTGAAATTTCTCGCATATAGTATATTGTATTATGCGTCGACTGAAAGTAGTGCCATCCCTGCAAGTGTATAGAGCGGGACGTTGCCAAATTTAAAATTTTACAAACTTTTTGATATATTTCAGAACTATAAAAGATAGGACACTTCAATAAACTTTATTCTATAGGCTACCAAAAGCTCGTTCAATTTTATTTGAAATATTTTTTTCTACAATTACAATTTAACAAAAATATACAGGCTGTTTTTTTGAAAATTCTGCGGTCCATTTATTCGAAAAGTTTCGCAGTAATTTTTTTTAATTCCTTGTATCGAAAGATACTTTAATATTTAAGGAATTAAGCGAGTTTAAAAAACGGAAGAAGTATCCTTTGAAAGTTGGAAAAATAAAATTTGGGGAACAAGTGTAATACCCAGAGATCTCAATTATACGCCAAACGGACACGAAATAAAAGTGACTCAAAAACCGGTAGTGGGTAAAAATTAAGTCAGAAACGGCAGCATATCGCGGCAAAGCGGACAAATTCATAAATCCAAGGCACTACTCTTTTAGAAATTAGCCGAAAAGAGAGTCAAGAGGGGTCGTAGGCCATGCCAAACCGGACAGCGCAGTTGTCCGCGCCGTAGGTAAATATGGGGAAAATATGAGCCAAGAGCGGTCGTAGGCGGCGGCAAAGCGGACAGCAAAGCTGTCTGCGCAGTAGGCAAATATGGGAGTGGGGGATTCGTGGGTAGGCGGGGATTCATGGGTAGGCAGGGGATTCATGAGTTAGACCAATGTTTTTTAGTTTACCCTAAACGCTATTGTGCTAATTAAATCTAATTGAATACTTAAAAGGTGGCAGTCGAAACTAAAAGGTTCAACTTTTGTTTTATGCAAGATGTAACAAAACGTAGGAGTTCCAGTATAAGAAAGATGAGGTGACGATTACGTCCACGAATTTTTATATTTTTATTTCTATCTTTCATTTTTAAATTTTCAAAATGAATAATTTTTCTCTTATTCATTCTTAAAGATCAAAATAGTCTCAATACTATATGTAATTGTAGCTATCAAATGTCAAACTGTAATATGTATACTGAAGAGGACAATAAAGTGCTTATAATAATAATAAAAATAATAATAATCTAATCAGTTATAAATCATCATTAAATAGTCAACAATCAAGAAAAGAAATTGATACTCAAGTATAATATATGACGCACTCTTAATTTCTGCAAACTCTCGATTTTCTTCATTTTTCTTTTCTTCTACTCATATCTTTGTCATAACACTTTACTCCCCCCCCCCCTGTCATAACTTCTTATAAGTTTCAAGGGGCAGAGAAGCGCCGATAAAATATAAAAGCGGTACTGTGGTTAGGTAAAGAAAATAATACCAGAACTACAATCCTGCTTTCATATAATTAAATTTTGTAACAAATATTTATTACGGAAAAAACAAACGAGTGAATTTCCAGGCGCCAAATCATCGGTTATCGCCGAGCAACTCATTTAAATTCTTGGCCCAAATTATTTAATCTTTCCTTTCCTTAGCAAATTTATAAGCGATTGATACTATTCAAAGCCAACAAGATATAAGATTATATTTGCTTTACGTTGCCTAAATGAACTGCTCTCTATCAATGTATGTATATAAAATCGCGTAAGACAGGTGAAAGGAGGGATTCCACCACTTTTCACTCGTTGGTATAATGTGAATGCATTTTAATAAAAGAATACAGCCCCTTTTTGATCGAGTTAGTTTGATTTAAATTTCTTGATCGGTTTGAATGAGACACATAAATATCTCTACCTATTATTAACACGAATTGAAAGTGAGCTAATGTTTATTGTTAACGCGCCCGGTTATTTATTAATAGTGTTGTTATTCATCTAGTTCTTCTTTTTAGGTTAACCAGTTACTGATAAGTAAGATCCTTACTTGTTTGTCTTTTAGTAGATCTAGTATAGTTTCTCATTAAAAATAAATATTTAAACATTTATTAATATATATTATTAATAAATATTAATATATATTTCTAAACCTTTATTAATTAATATTTATACATTTGTACTGTTTATTCTGGCGGATTTAGTGCATCAGCTCCATATTGCACAAGTCTTGTCATGTCTTGAATAACATTTTCGTCAAACATACTTTTCGTCAAACGTAGCTTTTCATTTTCTGATGTGAGCAACGTCAACCCTATTACGCTATTGATTACATACAATAGTGAGGCGATAAATAAGAAGTGTCAGAGTGTAATTCTAATGCTAATTTTACATTTGTCAAGTTTTCCTTCAATTTTAAGTACTTAATTATGAAGGTCACCAAAATTTTGGGAATTTTGAGAATAATTGTTGACATATTTATACTTGTCAATTGTTTCATCAATTTTCGCGTCAACTGCATGTCACCTGTCAATACAAGAATTTATTTTTACGCATTATATTTTTACAGATTGTCGGGAAATCATGATTAAAACTAAAAACTTTATTTAATGAATTTAAAAATTTACTGAATAAAAAAAATTTCATGAATGGAATTTTTACTAGAAGATTAAGGACTTTTAGAAAAATGTATATTTGATAAAAAATTCTGTTTAATTTTATGTAAATAATTTTAAATTGTCTTTAATTAGTAAATTTTAATCAATATCTGAGAAATTATTTAAAGATAATCAGTTTTTGTTTATTAAATATACTTGTAAAGAAGAGAGAAATAAAAATGGATGTTTTACTTGTAGATTGATTAGAGTAAGTAGATTGTGGACAATGCATATTTGATAAATTCTTTTAAATTTTATGTAAATAACTTAAAATTGTTTTTATTTACTAAATTTCAATAATTAACGATAATTAATTTTTATTTATTAAATACACTTGTAAATACAAAAGAAATAAGAATAGAATTTTTACTAGTCGATTAGAGACTTGTAGAAGAATGTATATTTGATATTCTGTGTGATTTTATATTATGAACTTAAATTCTTCTAGTTAATGGAAATGAATGTGTTAATATATATATATTTACTAGTTTATTAGTTCTTTTTATAGATAAAGATTTAATAATTATTACAAGATGATTTGGAATATATTATTTAATTTTTATATTTTAATTTAATATAAAAATAATTATTATATTTGCTAGATTAAATTTAGTATATATATTTTATGAAAGTTTTAGAAAAATATTTTTTTTTTGTTATTTATTTAACTTTCTCATTTTGTTTAGATTTTTGAAACATGGAAAAAAAATTCCACGAAACAAAAGATTAAATTAAAAATTATTTTAATTAAAAAAAATACTTTATATTTAAGGAAAATACATTAAAATTTTTTGTTTAGAAAATATTCATAAAAAAATATTTATGAATATTTTCTAGATTAAAAAAATTGAGAAATGTTATAAATTCACGGAAAGAGATTGTTGCGGATAATATAAATTAGGGAAACAGATTTGTTGCTATTTTGACAAAAAAATTCTTAATTTGAAATTTATAAAATATTTTGGAAAAATTGTTATATTTTTTATATTTTAAAAAATGTGATGATTGTATAACAAATTTTAAAATTTAAAATTTCTAAATATTTTATAATGATTTTAGGCAAAATTGTTAAATTTTTATGTTTAGAGAATTCTTTTGACGGTAATATTAAAAAGACTTAAAAATTTAAAAACTTTTTAAATATAAAAAAGTATCTGATGCTAACTATATTTAACCTCAAAATAGACACGTTAACTGATCTACAATTGTAAAATATTATGTTGATAATAAACCTAAATCCTGAAATATTCATAAAATTTACTAAAAAATTGAAGGAAAAATAGAAAATATTTTATTTTAAAGTACTTGGCTAAATACTTAAAATTGTGATAAAAATTGATAAATGTAAAACAGTGATTTGTACGTACTTGGCTAATAAAGACTAAATGGAATTGCATCTGCTTTTATGACAAGCCAATATAGATATTATTTCTAATAGGTACGTAATATAAATAATCACAACAAATGTCTTAAAAATAGGTTGTTCAAGATGTATGGCACCATTTCACCCATTATTATAAGGGATCATCAGCATCGTATTTATGATCCAAACTAACCCACTAAGCCACAAGCCGGCTGTTGATAGAAATAAAAATTCATGTTCGTGATTGCCACCCCATCTTTCATATACTGGGAATCCTACATTTTGTTTTATATTGCATAACACAAAAGTTGAATGTTTTAATTTTGACTGTCACCTTATAACTCGTCTATTAAATTCAATTAGCACAATAGTTTTTTAGGGTAAATTAATTAAAATTAGTCTAACCTATAAATCGCCTTCCCATGAACCCCCGGTTCCCAATATTTGCCTACGTCGCGGACAGCTCCGCTGTCTGATTTGCCATGGCCTACGATCGCTCTTGACTCTCTTTTCGACTAATTTCTAAAAGAGCAGTCGGGCTTACTTTGCAAGCCAGACTGCATTGGCCTTCTGAGTTCGTCTATGCATGAATTCGATACCCATTAATTTCCTGGTCCCCATATTTTCCTACGGCGCGGGCAGCTTCGGTGTCCCGCTTTGGCGCGGCCTGCTGCCGTTTTTGACTTACAATTTCCCCACTGCCGTTTTTGAGTCACTTTTTCCCGTGTCCGCTTTGCACAAAATTGAAATCGTCTTACACATGTCTTCAACGTTTTATTTTTTTAACATTCATAGGTACTGAGATATTTAATGTAGTACAATAGCCCTTTTCGAGAAAATGGATCGCAAATTTTACAAAACAAAAAATACCCTGTAAATACGTTAAACTGTAATTTTACAAAAAAATGTTTCAAATAAAATTGAACAATTGAATGAGGTTTTGGTAGCCTATCTAATAAAGCTTATTCAAGTATTCTATCTTTTATAGTTCCTGACATATATCGAAAAGTTGGTGAAATTTTAAACGTGGCAACGTCGCGTTTAAAATTTCAAATTTCAGGCATTGTATTAATTTCTTTCGACGCATAATACAAGATACTATATGCGATCAAAATTTTAGTGTTCTAATTTTAAAACTGAATTTCTGAATAAAATGATCACTTTGAACCCCTCCCAAAATTATATTGTGCACGCGCCACTGACAATAACATTTATTCAGTTGCAAAAGCACCAAGTTGTCTTATAGTCTTATAGGTCTCATACAACGTAAAATATTTCATCCTGTAACTTTGCATATATGTGCTATTACTTAGGCCTTACATGTACATATATGTATATGACTCTTGAGTGTCGGCTACCATGGCGATAAGTTGCGAAATTTTAAGTTGTTAAGGGTCAGATTCTTGAAACGATAAGAGTTAGACCTATCATGTGTGGTACCATTTTAAATAGAATTACAAGGGCTATCGAAATGTCTAAAAGTATACAGGGTCTCACTAAAAAGTTTTTTGAAAAAAAATTACTCCTTAAAATTGGTTCAGTGTATTCAGTTTTTCGTAGTGGTATAATTGAGGCTTCTTAGACATACATATGTTCCCCGAGTTTCATTTTCCAACTTTCATAGCAATCGAGATATTTAGAGCATATTTTTTTTTTCAAGGTCAAATTAACCCGATACTAACTCGTCCATTTTTTAAACTCGCTTAATCCCTTAAGTATTAAACTATCTTTGGATAAAAGGAATTTAAAACAAAATTCTAAACTTTTCGAGTTTTATAGTTTTTAGATATATTGAAAAATATTTTCAAACTTTGAACGTGGCAACGTCGCGTTCAGAACGTCGTACAGAAAGTCGTGTGCACAATTTCAGGCTTCTAGTTTAAAAACTGAATTTTTTATTGAAAAAATGGCGCATTTCCGCCATATTGGATTTAGAAAAAAAAGATAAAATCACTTTTGCAGAACACAAATGTATACTTGTGTCCAAATTTCATGTACGTACGTACGCACAGACAACGAGAGTATAAAATTACTAATTTAATGTAAAAAATGAATTACCTTAATCTCGATGTGAATCACTAGTCACATGTTGAAATTAATTAAATGAATTTTGGAATTATTTTAATTTAACATTATGAAAGTTTTGATTATTATTTTCATAATGGAAATAATATTGAAATGTTAGTTACAATTTTAATTTAACTTTAGCTCTCGCCATTGTTGAAGAAAGTTAAACCGCAAAGCAACAAGAGCAAATTTTGAGAATGGCGGAAAAGTCAAAATGCGCATGGTTAAACAATTATGAATGCGCATAAGTTTGAATAAATTTTCTAATATAAAGCAGAGGTAATTCAATTTTTAAACAATCATCAAAAGTTTTTTGATGAAAAGCATTTCATTTATAAAATCCCAAAAGGTTAGTTTATAATTTTTGGTTAGCCAATAGTTTTTGAGATATGTTGCAAAATATTTTCTAAATATATAAGTTTTAAACGTGGCAACGTTGCGTCCTCTACAAGAGAGGGATATCGGACTTCTTTCGTTCGAGGCATAATACTAGCTAGTATATGTTTTCAAAGTTTCAGCCTCCTAGTTTAAAAACTGAAGTTTTTATGAAAAAAATGGCGCATTTCCGCCATATTTAATTTATAAAAAAAATTAAAAAATCACTTTTGCGTAACACTTATGTGTACCTGTGTATCAAAATTTCATGCAAATCGGTCCAGTAGGTTAGGAGTAATTCTTGAACGTACAGCCATACGTACGTACCTACGTACATCCTCACAGACACCAAGAAACAAGACTTTTTAAAAAAAAATTGATAAAGAAAAAATTATTTTGAAAAATTTCTTTTTGTGGTAAATTGTTCCTTGGGGTCTCCTCTTTGAATTACGCATAAATGTTTTGCACTGATGTGAATACAAGAGACGTACTAAGGTGTAATAGAAAAAATTGCCAAAACATGAATCCTATATCTTTTCTATACCTATTATACGTATTACATACCTACGTAGTATATGAAAGATAAAAATTTGTATTATGAATTATTAGTTTTTTATGCAACCAGCTTTACATGTAGTCGTTGATGTTTTTTATGTTGCATACCGATCACGCATTACGCACCTTAGATGAGAAGGATTAAGGCAACTTTTTACCGAGATATTAAATCCAATGTAAACGAGTCATTGGAACCCCTAACCACCCTATTTTCTGTCGTTCATGCATTTATAGGGCCCGCATACCAAATAAATAAAGAGTAAATGGAAGTGCATCTGCTTTTGCTCTTTACTTCATTTTATGCACTTCCAATTACTCTTTGTTTAATTGGTATGCAAATTCCATAGCTGCATGAACGAGAGAAGATAGGGTGGTTAGGAGTTCTAATGACCCTATAGTCGTCATTATTGCACTTAATATCTAGGTACAATGTTACCTTAACTACTTCCCATATAAGGTGCATATTACATATATCAACAACGATCGATATGCAACATTTAGAACATTAACTACTACAAGTAAAGCTGGTTGCATTCAAAAACTAATTATTCAAAATACGAATTTTCATTTCTATCAATAGCCGGCTTGTGGTAGTGAGTTAGGCTCGGTTTTCAAAGCCGTGATGCTCCTAATAAAGAGAATGGCGATGATCCTTTGTAATAATAGGTGAAATGGCGCCATACATCATTAAAAAGCCGCTTTTTTAATATGCGCATTTTTAAGTACTAAAAATTAAAGAAACAATTGACAAATCGCTCACTTGGAAGAAAAATGTCATAAGTCAGAAAGTACTAATTTTCAGAAGAGCGATTTTAAATAATTAAGTTTTTTTAACTGCATTAGTTATTTTATGCATCTTGATTAAAACATCTGGTAATATTTTGGTTTAATCATAATTGGAAGTACCATAATTAATCACTTTACGTCGATTTTGATTATTTTATAGCCCATAAAAAAAATTTCAAAATATGTAGCTCTTGTGACACTTTTCATATAATAGGAATGGAAATAATTAGACTTTATTTTATATTTAGTATAATCTATATAAATAAAAATGAATGGCTAAATGTGTTGCTAAGCACAAAACTCGAGAATGGCTGAACCGATTTGG
>WYDF02127100.1:0-10017 GCA_009867245.2 Adranes taylori
CTACCTTTGTGGTCTCTCATATATGATTCGCAATTTTCGATGATTGCTTGCTTAATTAAACAACTATTATAATTAATCAAAGATAATTTTTTCGCTGATATGTCATCGTAGACGAATCGTGGATACATCATTATACGCCAGAACTAAAGCAGAATCTGCGTGCTTCAAAAAAGACAAAACCCAAACTTTTTTTCTGCCAGTCAGGTTATGACCACAATCTTTTATGCTTCACAAGGTTTACTCTTTATTTACTATTTAGAAAAGGAAGGCAAAATAATTGGCCAGTATTATACTAATTTTTTGATCAGTTTCGATGCAGAACTAAAAAAACGAGCACAAGTTTTCAAAAAATTTATCGACTTAGCATACCAATTTGTTGCTCCATCTTCCATATTTGCCAGATCTGATTCCTTCAGATTTATTTTTTGTTCCCAAACTTGGAACAGTTTCTCCGTGGAAAGAAATTCGATACAAATGAGGAGGTAATAGCTGCAACGGATGCATATTTTGCAGTTTCCAAGAGATAATTTTTTGCATGGTTTAAAAAAAATGATAACCGCTGGATTAAATACGTAAGATTGCAAAGGAATTATGTAGAAAAATTAAATATATTTTTTACCCTAAAACAAGTCTTTTATTGAAATGTCACTTTCTCGCCAAACAGGCTTCGTATAACTACCATTAAAATAAGCATAATATAAATAATAGAAATATATATTTGACATATAGACAAAATGAACCATTTTTTATGAACCATAATGAACCATTCTTTATTATGTCGGGATTCTACCTACAGTCTTTCTAATGCATTTTAACCATGGAAATTTAAGTTGGTATAAAATAATGTAATTCTTTTAGTTCCTTGTTACAAATTGAGTTACTTTGGTTATGTTAGAGTGCTAGAACCATTTCTTCTCGCGCAGCATTAGCATCATTAAGTTAACGTCAGAGAAGTATGAGCAATAGAGCCCAACGCACGGGATTATCTTCAAGCTAGTTTCCATCCGGATGCTGAACGCGATAGAAATTGTTGTGTGTAGCGACTTCTCCGGGATCATAATCGTTGCGGCAAAAGCATACGCATACTTTAGATTCGCGCTGGGGTTGATTTGCGTTGGTTGCGTCGCGTTGTATGACGCGAGATTTCGAATCTCGCACGCTTGTTGTCTCGTTTCAAAGGGATGAATCGAATTATAGCGGGCGTTTGAGATCAACACCGTACACAAAAATACAAAGAGACGTCCTTTTAATCAAGTAGTTGACTGAAAACAGAATCGTCTTTACGCGCGATTAAAACTTTTTATTTGTTTATAAAGAGGATAATGTATTGTGTATGAAAATTCTTTTGAACCTGCAGTAAATATTTGTTATTAAAACAGTATTAATAGTATATATACACTTAAAAGTATCGTGTAATAACGAAGGCAAAAGCTTCTACTAACAATATTATGTGTAACTGGTAAGTATTATATTTTCATTATTTTTAGAATGAGAAAATTTTTGGAACTAATTGTAATTCTATAAACAGATATTTGAAACCATTAGTGTCTATTAAACACGACACTTGCACTAAAAGCTCTTACTTGTGGAATTTGAGTGAGAACTGTAAACAATTCGATGTATACTATTTGACTTTTCGAATGCCTAAATAATGTTAAATGACGCAATTCAATGAGATTTCAATGAATATGAATTTTAAAATCAGTATTCTGGAATGTTAACAGTAGCTATGTAGGAATTTTATACTATTTACTTAATGTGAATCTTATATGGTGTAGCATTGGAACATAAATATTAAAAATCTACCGAAATTGTGGCAGCTTGCAAGAATGTCAGAATAATTGATTCAATTAAATTACACAAGAAAACTTGAACTTGAATAATTAATTGATGATATTAACTTTAAATTAAAGCAGGCTTAAGTTACCAATATGCTCTTAGTTATTTGAATATTTAATTTAATTAGAAATTAATTATATAAAAATTAATTGAATTGATTTATAGCACTGCGTAATGTATTTAAGATATCCTTGCAGCAATCGAGTGAGATTAAAAATTAGGTAAAATAAGACGCGTGGTGCTTAATAATAACCCTAAAACTTAACTCCCTTTATTCTTACAAATAATCAACAAATAAGAGCACGTAAGAAATTTGAAATGCTTAAATCTACATTTAACTCATGTAAAAGAAAATTAATCATAATAAAAGTTCAGCTGAATATGTAGTTATGCTATTTATCGATCTGAAGATGAAAAACCAAAACAATATTAAAAGTATTCGAATTAATATGTTTCAATTTATTATACCATCTGTCTGGTAATGAACGCGTGCAGGTTACAGAGACATAAACTAAATTTTATTCATGTTTTCCATCATAAAAACACTTTATATTATATATATTTTAAAATACAACAATTCGCAAACGCAATGCTATTGACCTATATAAAAAGTAATAATGTGACTAAAATTAGCTACATTTAACAATAATATAATCAATTTTGTTAAATTTCCAATAAAAAAGAAAACAAATATATTTTAATTAAATGTAAATTATAAAAATTTTATGGAAATTTTTCATTGTTCATCATTGGTAACATATGCTTATGCTAATTTATATATTCGCTAAAATAGTGAGTTATTATATAGATAAATTTTATTACAAAAACAATTTTAAATATAATTAAATGCTATTTACATTAAATTTGTATATGTACATTGGTTTCTGATACTTTGCTGCATTTTAAGAATAGCACAAAATACTGTTGAGTCTGTGTTCAAAATACTGTTGAACACAAGAGTCTGAGGTACAAAGAGAAACGGCCTCAATTGGCAAAGAAGAAAGTGCTTTTTCATTAGGATAAGGCACCTGCCCATAAGTCTGCGGTTGCAATGTCCAAAATTAATGAATTGGGATTTGAATTAGTGCTTAATTCACCCTATTCCCCAGATTTGGCTCCCAGCGATTATCATCTGTTTCCAAATCTAAAACATTGGCTCGGCGGTAAGAGATTTTTGTCTGATTCCGATGTAATAGCTGCTGTAAATAGCTATTTCGAGGACTTGAGTTCATCGACCTACAATGAAGGCATTGCTAATTTGGAATATCGTTGGAATAAGTGTGTTGATCGAGCAGGAGACTATAATGAAAAATAAAATGTTTTTTGTCAAAAAAAACTTTGTTAGGCCACGTAATTACTAAACAATCTTCGTAGATGTGTGTGCTGAGTATAAATATCGCGTAGCGATTTGAATATAGAGTACTCAAATATAAATGTACTCAAAACGTTGCAAGTACAATATACTCAAATGATGGTATACTCATAAAATATGATATGCTCATACTGATACAAGAATATTATACTCAAATACAGTTATGCTTATAACATTTGAATACCTGAGTACACATTTATTCAAATGCAAATATATGGAATATTAATTAATCATATACAACTCCATTTGTCTATGAATAAATATTCATATAAATTATGATGTTTTATAAATTTAAAATGAAACTAATTATCGTTGAAAATGTATAATTAATTAAAAAGTTGTGAAGTATGCTGGAATGAGAAATATTGCATTTGGCATTACTCTCATTAGTAAGCTATAAATGCGATACAAATAATAAAAAGCAAATTATAACGCATCGTTGCAGATTGATTATTATATAACTATTATTTATATGATAAATATATCTTTATTATGTTTTAACTTTCAACTTCTTATGGAGTCAATAATAAGGTCTCGTAATACACGTCAGTACTATTGGAGGACTATGATATATTATATATTACAGAGCCGTCGCTGCATTGCTATATTAATTCCAATGAACTTTTTGATGGTAGATATGTGGTAAATATAGGTGACCGCTCATCAGAAAAAAGCGAGGAGGAAGTGCATTTGTTGCCGTAGAAAGGAAATATAAATCCATGTGAATTCAGATCGATACAGGTGAACGTGAAGAAGTTTGGATAAATATTGGTAATCATAAACAGTTTTACATCATATGTATTTCTTATTTTCCTCCAAACAGTCAAGGACAAATATACAAGGATCACTTAGCGGCAGTGTAGAATACTGCTTACCTGAATCGGAACGACGGAATTTTATTGGTGGGCGACTATCATTTCCCATCCATTGATTCGAATGTTGATAATAAGGTGTTGAGCATTTATCCCATAAATATTGGCTGAGAAACTTTGTATCCGTGGTCCCCTAGTCAGGAGCCAGCGGTTGATGAGGACCTGCTCAGTATGGTGGAGTATTCCGGTATATTAAGTTTGAATAGGAGGAACAGTTATTTTAATTATAGGCAGTATTGTAAAGCAATATTCTGTTTTGTCATTAGGCAGAGAAAAGGCCAGGTATGAAGGGGTATATCTAAATATGGACATACGTGCTTATCTAGTACTAGTGCGTACCTATTGATAAATTATGTTGATTTTGTAAATTTGTCGATTTTACTCTATTAGAATTTTTAGATCGAATTTTGGCTAATTCATGGACCCCTATGTGCGAAATGAATGTAATTACTTTTAAATTATTAAGCATACTTAGCTACCTGAAATTAGGGAGCGTTTCCTTCCTAAAGGTGGATTTATTTTCGTGCTTGTTTATTGTAATTGTCTCTGGTAGTCGTCATGTTTAGATTTGGTTTTCAGCCATTGGTTTTAAACATTTTTGGGGATGATAATTTTTACTAGAATACCGTAAGTTTTACTAGGATTTGCTTAGTAGCTGTCCGTTTGATTATTAATTAATTTTAAACCTGGGTCAGTGTGAACTAACGGCAGAGGGAGCCAAAATTTTATGTTTGTAAAACCCCTGGAACGTTCCACCGGTGTATTTATGTTGAGTGTTGCCATAATGTGTTTATGAACGGAGGAATTTTGTAATACTCATATGTTATATCCCACGTCCGTAGGTGGCGTGGAGCGGAAAATTAGATTAGAGAGGTAGGCTTGTAAATATTAGGCCAAGGGGGGTTACTAGTACATACTCATTGTACAGAGATTATTAGGTATATGCAGTAATCATATAGATTTAAATATGGGGCGTTGATTGCATTTACTCCTCTAAGGGGATACCTAATTAAATAATTTAAATGGCCGTGCCGTAAAATGTATAGTATACAAGAACATTCAACTTGTGCGCTAAATTCATTATGATATTATCTAAAAATACTTCAATATCTTTACAAGTATTTCTTGAATTGTTATATATTATAAATAAAGTGGTGGCTTTATTATTGTTAACTGGATTATTTATTTGTTGCACACCCCACCTTATTTTTATCCGAGATTTAGGTAAAGTCTCTGGCCTCATTACAGTTGGGACGCCTCATTTCAAGTACGTACTGAGCAGAGTGATTGGACGTCTCTGTAGATCCCGACCTCGCCGCGACACAACGCCTTCAACTTGGGTAACTGTTGTCTCCCCCGTGAAGCAGGTTATAACTCCAACAATAATCTTCGACAATTTTGACGCTCTGAGTTTTAATCAATTTAATAATATTCGTAACTTCAATATTGTAGTTTTGAATTTGATATTCTGTCATCGCAGCTTGGTTTGCTTGCTTGTTAGCAGTTTGGTTCACGTAGATTGTCATCATTCTCCACTAACGGAGGACGTAGATATTGATAGTGCTGTTGTATTTTTTTTCAATAACATTTTATATAATGCAATAGTTGCTTTTGTGCCTATTAAATGTGCCAGCAAGTGTAATTTTCCGGAATGGTTCTCAAGTTATTTAATAAACATTATGTATAATAAAAAGGTGGCAAATAAAAATTTTAAACTTACCAATTCTTATTTAGAGATTAATAAATGTTTAAGAAATTCTACTATGTATGCTAAAAACAATAGTTCGAAAGATCCCAAGTATTTTTGGAAATATGTCAGATCAAAGAAACCTTAATACTATAGTATTCCTAATAATATGATTAATTCCAGATCGAACACAGAAGCATCCAGATAGATGAAGGTGATTTGTTTTTAGGGAACGGATGCACTGATGGGGTCGGGAATTGGGAGTTTAACTACAGAGGCCATGGAGGAAGGTCCGTATTGGACTATGTGGTATTGAACCATATAGCGAGAGAGTATTTGGAATATTTAAAAATTGGAGAAAAAATCGGACCACTTTCCAGTGGAATCGCAGTGGAAATTTGAATGGAGGGGTAAGGAAAATGTGAAAAGAAGAAACAGGAGCAGGGAGAGTAAAAGATATGTGTGGAATGAGAGAGAAAAACAGAGATTAAAGGATAAATTGGAAGGTATAAATTGGGAGAAGGTGGTTGATGCAAATTATTTATTGGAAAGTATTAAAGAGAATCTTAAAATGAAAAAAATAGGTATGAAAGATGAAATATATAGATATAATGATACAGTGGATGAAGTATAGGTGAGGGATGAGAGAAAAGTGAGAGAGGTGTTAAAAGCAGTGAGAGAAGGCACAAAGTCATGGGATGATAAGAGGCGAAGGACAATTGGACAAAGGAAAGTATAGGAAAGGAGAGTTACGGAAGAAGAAAAAATAATAGACAATTTAAAGAATGAAAAAGATGTTTGGTGTTATTTAAGGAAAAGAAGGTGGTCAAGTGCTGATAAAGAAGACTGCATATAACATCTGAGTGAACGGGAGGAGAAGTGCAGAGACGAAATGGGAGAAAGTAGTAATGAGGAAGCTGGAGTAGATGGGAAGGAATGGACGACGTGGGAAGAAGAAGGGGTAGAAGAAGACATTAGTGAAGAGGAGGTGTAAGAGGAGATAAGAAATATAAAAAATGGAAATGCAGCTGGACCGGACGGGGTGTCGATGGAGGTATGTGGATGTTTGAGTAAGAGTGGTGTAAGAGCCATGGCAAGATGTAAGAATGCAGGGTAGAAGGGTAAAAGAGGACTTCGGAAGAACGTTACCACCAACCCGGTGTTGGTGGTAACGTAACGTCTCCGGGTGCTCGTCCGAAGCAGGGAGGAACCTAGTGGAATCAACGGATCGTCGGTTTGGCTCGGTGAAGGATTCCGTGATGGCTCTGGCACGGACGGTTCGGTGTCGTCCAAGTATCGCGGTGTTCTCGGACAACGCTTGATTGGTCACTAAAGTGTGTTATCACAGCTTCCTCAACGGGCCACGTAAGCCTTACGAAAGTCTTCATTCTTCTTCTGTTGGCGTCCTCCTTGCTTTCATAGATACACGGAGAGGGTTATGAAATGAGCAGATGAGTGAAACATTAGAGATTAAAGAATTAGATATTGAGGGATCGAAAGATTATTACCTAAATGTTTATAAGTGGAAATTTTGTTTATCTGATATTATTGTTGTGAGAAGTTTACTGGTTGTTTGAGTGAATTTAATTTAATTTAATTCGAAGAATAAATAAATGATTTGGTTGGTTGCGCTTACGTAGTGGCAAAAGAAATTTAGGAGTGCGGAATATAACTCACTCTGCGAGAATATGTTGGTTGCCTATTACAGTATTTTTACTGAATGGTCAAAAATTGCTCTCATGATCCAACTGAAATAAGACCCAAAATGCGTCTTATTGAAACTGGGCTGGGTATGGCTGTTTATATGAAATTACAGATTTCGGGTATCCGACTCCGGCGGTAGTTCTGGACGTTGCCGGCGGTAACTAGGCAGGACCTAGCCGAAATTTCTGCTAAATTCTTTAAGAAGGGAGAATTTTCTTTGAATAAGAAGCGTCCTTTCGTCTATTACAAATTTTAAAGTACAATATCGCATTAAATTCCTACCGAGACTTTAAAATTCTAGGAAAGGGAGCTCTCCAATCAGATGTTGCGTGTAACCTATTAACGAGCTGCAACCCCCCTTCTACTACGGACAACCACCAATCAAGGGAATGGGAGCAGTAGTTTATAAGTGGAAAACGTTCAAACAATAAAATAATCTGGTTGGACGAAGGTATCGCCGCCAAATTCATTAAACTTATGAAAAGTCGTTTGCTAAAAATACGATAGAATCGAAAACTCGACCAGAAGAGGTCACCCAAAGTTCGATAATCGCATAAAAGTTGTTTCTACATCATAAAATCTCTCTCTAAACGGGGGCAATGAATGTTAGTTCTCCAAGCTTATAAGACTTATTTACTTACTCAAAACCGTAGATCGCCAAAAACGAAATTGTATAGAGACAAAAATGCGCGCAAAGACCGAGGTGCAATCTAAGAGAACAAAACATATCTCTCTGGTTTAACATTTACCATATTTTGCTTATATTGTACACTGGACGCAAAACACACAAAAAAATGTGCAATTATAACTGCCAAACCAAAAACAGCAGCAAAGGGAAGGTCGTCGAAATGCGAACGCTATATATATTCCATTTCTTGTCCTCTTAAAATTCTCTCTCTAACGCACGAGAAGACAGGCGTTGCGTGGGTTGATGACTCTCTTAACTCCCGCTATGTGTAAGTCGATACGAACGCTAGGTGGCTATCTGCAGTCGGCCCTATATCTCTCCTCTATCTGTGAACGCCGCTTGGCTACCGGAGTAGTCGACCGCTGTCTATATCGAGGGTTAAATGACGTGCGAAATTATCTGGATCTTTTCGGCGTTTATATTGTTTAATTAAAATAGTGATTTCTTTGATTTATTTTGTGAAATAATTGGCTTATGATTAATTGTTTATTGCTTGTTTTATCATCTGTCGATTCGGTAGGAGGCTATATACGATATGCCTATAACAAGGTCAGAGCAGATACATAGATATTATCTAAAAATATTGCAGGTGTTGTGTAGTGTATAATTTATTTGAACTTCCTCGTATATATTAAATAAAACATTTGAATAAGTAAGCATTTGTAAAATTAAATTCGTTGATACAGAGATGTGTAATAACATTTAGTGTACCTTTTAATAACTTGTTTTTTAATAAGTCTTTGCATTAAATTCGTATAACTGTGAACTTGTGTAACTTAACCAATTTTTTTTAAATTAATAGATATAGTTAATTACAAATAACCATCTTTAATTTCAAAATCCCAACTTATATTCGCTCCTGTCATAATAAAAAAACCTAACCCCCGCGACTCTTTCAGAAGCAAATTAATCTTAGTTGATTATTCAACACTAGGATAGGATAAAGGTTTAATAATGTTTTATAAAATTTTTGTCTAATTTCAGTAACAAAAATATTTATTATAATTGGAAATAATCCAGTTTAATTCAAAAACTTTAATAAAAATAATAAAAACTTTGAAAGAAACGTAAATTGATTTCCTGAGAAAAATATTACTTATATTTAACACCTATTATTTTTCTTACTCAAGTATCGTAAATAAAATATATAGAATAAAAGTATAAATCGAAATAATAATTTCTAACTGTAGAAGATTTATATTTAGTACGTTGTTACCATAACAATCATGTTTCTATTCTAAGAAAAGTTTAGTATAATTAAAAGTTTATTTCTATAGTGTTTCATATTCAATGAATCAATTGTTTTAAATAGAACTTAAAATCTGTTGTAATAAACTTAGGAACAGTTGTAATAAAAGTTGTAATAACTGTGATGAATGTGAACAATTACTTACATTTATTTCGAAATGTAACGTCTTTTCAAAAATAAAATTACCTGTTCGTGATCAAACTTTGTAAAGCATTAAGATATTTCTACACAAGGAAAAATTGAGATATAAGAATAACCTGTATTTAAAATATTTTTAAATTTTGCATTATTAAAATATCAGTAAATAAACAAAAATAAATAAACCCTTTATTGGCATTTTGTATCACAGCTTATTACAAATTTTATCTTTACATAGAACCAAAAATTACACATTAAAATTAAAAAGATCAAAATAAACCATTCTGTAATCTGTTAACATAATAAATAAACACATTTCTCCCTAATGATATGGAAGAAGAGCCGGCTAATATTTACTATTTCCTATCAATTCTATCCTTAATCATCTTCTCTTCCCCGTCACATTGCTCCTTGTCCTCTTTTATTTTATTTTTTTATGCTATCTATATATATATATATATATATGTA
>WYDF02127111.1:0-10016 GCA_009867245.2 Adranes taylori
AAAAATTTTTTCGCCTGCGGTGCATTTCTTTTTTTAAGGGGCGTAAATATTCACTTATGACCCAGGTGCAAAAATTCATAATTCCGGCACTGAATAATAGGATATTTTGATGTAAAAATAATATATATATATATATATATAATTTTTACATCAAAATATACCTACAATTCTTGTAAAAAATCTATTTCATTTATTATTATCATTCGAGGAAATAACAAATAGAAGATGTAATAAAGCATAAAGGCAGAGAATTATTTGAAATAAAATAAACCTTACATAACAATAATAATTTAAATGTGTTGGTATGTTGAACGCTCGTTTGGTATTTTTTACACAAAAGATTGCATTAAAAAAACATGAATATCTGGTAATATTTAGATCAGCTTATATCAATTTCTAAAACCCGATAAATTTATATTCGTATAATTTTATTTAAGCCTTTATTTTGAAGCACTCCATTTATTTTAAAAGATAAAAACTTTAAATAATTAGTTAAATTTATTTCGATGGGTTATAGAGAATTTTTATTTTGTATAAAAAGGGCTTAAAATGCATGTAAGACAGCTGATGTATACATATTGTGTTACATGGTTTCTGCGAACTCAAAAGTTTGTTTTCACTGTATGATAAGGTTTCTGTTGACTCGACAGTGTATTTTTTTTATCAGAAATTGTCAACGTCAACGAACCTTGCCATTCAGACGAAGAAAGAGGGAAGCATAGAGAGGAAGAGAGTGTGCTCTATACCAGAGAGGGGAGATGTTATGTACAAGGCAGAGCCAGTCAGAGAAGGGCATCGTTAGTGTACGTTGTATTACACATACAGGGTAAACAGTTGACATGCGGAGCGGGCTGAGAGAGAGAGAGAGAGAGTGTACACTGTATCAGCCAAAAAAAGAAGGGTGAGAGAAAGAGAGAGGCAGAGAGGGAACAAAGTATAGGCCATCTAGTTTTGAATGCTTGGAGCGAATCGATAAACAGTAGACAAGATCTACTTACCTGCTTTTGACATCATACATACCATACAAAAATACCATACATACAAATACATACCATACCATACATACATACAAAAATACCTAGTAACATAACCTCAAATACAAAGACCCCCCACCGCAGAGCCAGGAGCTACACGAACGGAGAATGAGCACCCACGGTAGAGTCAGGAGGGCCAACATGCAGCCCTCGAAGGAGCTTCCACCGAACAGCCCTCTCCAGCCCAACTCTACCAGCCTAAAATTCAAATTTCACTCCACACTCGAGTCTCCGTATCATGTTTCAAACTCTCACACACACACAAACACACGCACATACTCACCGGAAATGCCTTGTCAAGTGCCATCTTGGATTTTCAAATGACAGATGTCAACCCACCAAAATATTTATGCCAGCCCCCAAATAACTTTCCGCGGAACGGGTACCATTTTAAAGCGACTAGAACAATTCCTTGACGAGTTGGCGGGTGCCCAGAATCGGTGGTCGGCTACGCGCACATCCACTGAATACGTTTAATAATTAATTAATAAATTTTGTATACAGTCAGTGTAATATATTTATGGCAAAATGATTCATAATATTCTAGCTAGATGATATAATCAATATATTTTTCCTTCTCCTACCTTTCCCCCTTTTCCCATTATCGCTACTTACCCCTATTTAATTCAACTTATTTCGGTTACCCCAACTTTTCCCTGCTTATCCCTGTTATCCCATTATCCCGATTTATCCCGACTTATCCATATTAGCTCTACATCCCTATTGTCGCATCTCACCTATATTATCCCACTTCACCCCTATTATCAAAACTTGCCCCTACTTTCCTCTCTTGACTTCTCCCACATTCCCCTTATCTTCCTCTACTCCTCCCACGCTATCCTCGATCCAGGTGACGCTACTACTGTGAGTAAGTTCGGTCGCGTGTGTTTAAGACAAAATGTCGGGCCCAGGCGACGTTACTACTGTGGATTCGTTCGGCCGGTGTTTTGGGCCAAAAAGTTGGGCCCAGTCTCCGCCCTACCTACTGATACTCAATTGTGGCGGTACACAAAGTGCGCTTCCACTCTTTGTCGCAGCGTGTGAAAATTTAATAAATTCTTCGATAAAACCAATGAAATGCGAGAAACCAGTGGGTCTTTAGGATTATAATTAGCAAATTAACAGGTAAAGCTCAAAGTTTAATAGGTTCTAGGCAGGAAGCCACGAGTTGGATAAAAATGAAACAATTATTGAATCAGTACTTTGCAGATCAGGGAGACGAGGACTGCTTAGTTAGGGACTTATTACTTTTATTAAGATAGGGACATAAAGATAGAGAGAGAGAGAGAGTAGCAATATGGCATGAAATACAAGATTATAGAAGTCTTTTACAAACAAAACTTTGGTTAACAATTACAGATGAGTTAGCTCGTAACGTTAAAATAGCTATTTATGACATAATAGTGTTTCAGACATTCCTTCATGGGTTGTCTGGTCAGTTAGCTCTAGTAATTCGAATAAAAAGCCACAGCACCTTCAACAAGCTCTTTCGTACATCTCTTTCGTACTTGAGGAAGAAAATTTTCAATACGGGGAGAAAGAAATGAGGTTTTCACAAAACTTTCCTCAAGAAAGGAATTTACAAAATAATTTCAAATATAATAATCCATTAAATATAGTAAATTCAGAAGCATTATTATTTTTAGAATAACAATGGTCTGAATAACAATGGTCTGAATAATTATGGGTTCAACTACTTGTTGAAGGGCTACTACTTGAAGGTTGAAGGTTCAACTACTTGTTGAATTATAGGTAGTTGAAGGGCCTGGGCCCTTCAACTACCTATAAATAATTTTAATCAACCAAGAAATTATTTTAATTATCCTAACGTACAGCGTATTTTCTCAAAATAACTTCGGTTTTCTAACTATTTTGGTTAAAATAATCAGAACCAAAATAGCCAAAGAAATCAAAATAATCAAAGCCGCTTTAACAACAAAGATTTAATAATCTACGAAATCAGCAAATATAATTCACATATCATTTTTGACAAGACAAATTGTTGGGGTCATTGAAATACTGTACTTTTTTGGTTTACTAGTGTTCCTTGGTTTACTTGTGTCTTGGTTTACTAGTGTCAATTGTATCTCAGATGTAGGTTCTTAAAATTTTGACGTGGCAAAGTCGTGTTTTTTTTTTTATATCGAAATACCTAAAATGAAGAAAGTAATGAAAATTTATTTTGAGCTGAGCTCTTACCTTCTTAAGCCAATAATTATTTTAAATCCAGTTGGCAATATTTTCCTACTGACCAAGATATATTAAAATTAGGACCTATATTGACCAATATCCGTTAGAATTAATAATGTATGGAAATCATTCAGCCAATAAAAAGTGTATGTAAAAAGTGTACAAATAAATCTTGTAACTCGGAACTAAAACGACGAACCTGGAGAGAATTATATGAATAGAAGTGAAATAGATACTCACGGCTCTCATAAAATCCTTTAGGATGTTGAATAAGCCTATTTTTCGTTGAAAGCTGATATAAATGTCGGATAATTGCCTTGAAAGGTATTAATAACGGTACGAACAAAATGTCTTGATCAAAATCCTGACTGCCAACCGAAATAGAAAATCGATATTCGTACGTTCTGCCTGTCATCTACTTAACCATGCAAATTCAAATCTGAGTAGGAATACGAACATCTGCATAAATCTTCTGATGGGTATAATTTATGCGTGGATATATTTGGCAAGTTACAATTAATCCGAAATTAGAAGAGAGGAAAACACATAGGCAAAACAAGATAGTTGAACGATTTGTCGGAGTTGAAAAGAGATGCATGATACCGAATTATCATTAATTCAATTAAGTAACGATTGAAATAAGCAATTCTTTAATAATTCATCAATTCAATGAGTAATCCTCAAATGTAATATAAATTGATTAATCAAATCTAATTCAATTCTTTGAACATAATATACCAATTAAGAAATCAATTTAGCAATAACGATTTACCAAATAATGGTAATATTAGTATACATTAATATTCTAAAGATTTAATACGCTCAACAGAAAATATCACGAGTATTGTCAAACATACCGCTGTGAAGTCTATAAATGTATGAGTGTATGTTCAGGCAGATAGAAAATATATTTTCGGATATTTTTTGCAAAGGCGATTTATTATTATCATTTCAAACTGGAAAAAACGTTAACGAATATTTCCATCATTCGTTTTTTAATACGTCTTTAAGCTTTGCACCATTTTGGTGCTTTCGATGAATCTGATTGGATGTTAGTTCCACACATTTTAGCAAAAGGCAATTTCAGTGAAATGTTTCTAAGATTTAGATGGTACAAACCTCCTACCATCAATGAAACTTTTCTATTGTGCGAAATTCAAACCGTCATAAAGATTTTAGCATAAATCTCTACTAGGCCACGCGTAATTGCTGCCGTCAACTACGAGGAGTACCACCGCTGAGCCATACGCCAGAAGTAGCTTTTGCTCAGCTAATTTCGTATATAAAGGCACAGCCAAGCCAGCAATCTTCAGGCGCAAATTTTGAACTGGTGTCTTTGGATGTGCTGCGAGAACTTTCGCGCTAGTTCAAAGGAAATAATTATAAAAGCATCCTCAGCTAAATCTTTTGATTCCCACACATTTATCATTTTTCTTCTACTCTTATTGTCACTATTTTTAATTTCCCACCGAACGTGTCCTCATGCGAAAAGAGGGGCCCGACGAGAGACGAAGAAGCCTGTCAGGAAGGATCGATCAAACTGAGCATTTTATGTACAAAATAAACAGAATAAAAACAAAAGCAGTATAGTGGTTATAAAATTACCTCAATCGTAGCTTTGCTAAGATAATTTCTATAAAAAGGAATGTAATGATTTTGAAGATTGCGTGTGGTGATTGGTCGAGAGATATTACGCCAATTTTTAGAAGAAAGGAACCGAGATTATAAAAGTGAACGACTCATAATACTTTCAATGTCCTTTAATATCAAAAACTAAGAGTGTCTAGTTGGCATTCCGCAGGTTGTAAGACCCAAGCCAATAAAATTAAAACAGAAATGATAATTCAGTGAAAATAATAGTGATTGAATAAAAAAGATGGCTCATTGATTGGTAAACATCTAAATTCTATTGCGATTACGTATATTTATAACTGAATTATGTGGTTATAGAAAGTAACGTCCAGCTTGTCATTTTGTTATTACGTGTTTCATAAACTTTCTAGAATAAATCAACCTTTTCGCCACATATAAGTTTACTAACATAGATTGTGGTTATTGAAGTCTTCAGGGGAGGAAATTAGTAATGGCAATTAATCAATAAACGTCGTCATCAACATCCAGGAAACAAGAGAAATAATGCGTTTTACTTCTTATTAAAACCAGGATCGTGATTTTATTATTAATAGTTATTTGGTCTTGATGTTAATTGTAAATGAATACTTCTTACGGCACGTCAACGCTCAAATGTATGGAATTGTCGGAACGTCGGTTTTCTTGTTGGAGGTGGTAAATATTTCGTAATGCAGCCATAGAATAGGATTGAATATATGGAATACGTAGTTGTGTTAAAGAGCGAGTGGACGTCGTTAATGGATCTTAGTCGTTCTCGGAGAGATAGAGGATACGGTAGATCGGTAGATGGTGACGAATTTTCTGCTTGACTTGTTACAGGATTATCTTATCTCACATAATTAATCAATTAATTAATTGACATATTTAATAATCCGCTAATATAAAATATATAAATTGACTAATCAAATTCACCAAACGAATATAATAATGTACAATCTAACCAATCGACTAACCAATATAATAACAATTAATTGAATCACGAAAACAAATATAAATTGATAAATTAAAGATATAACTCGTTGAAAACAAAAGCCCCCGTAAAAGATCAAGAGTTACCGCCACGAGAACAAGTTAATTCTATAACCGATTTTGCCGACACAGAAGAATCCTTTCAGATATAAATACAAATGCGGAAAGCAAAGCTCCAACGACGCAGCTTTCGCGTGCTCCTTAACATCTTACCGCTAGCTAGCGAGCAGCTTTCATGTACATGCAGGTGCATTGTCATATATTTTAAGATTTACGATTAACGTATATCTTTTACAATGGCGATTTTTTTACTGGAAAAAGCAATGGTTATTTCCACCCGCCATAGTTTTCAACAAGTCATCACGTTTTCACCCTTTGTGCTTTTTTGGCTGATCTCTGATTGGTTATTTCTTCAACGTATTTGAAGCAGACGTCGTTGTTAATGCAATTTTTGTAATATTTTGGTGGAGTGAGATTTGCTACCACCACGGCTTGCACATGCCACTACTTACATTTACTTAGTTAACCGTCAACAAAATAATGCAACTTTGATCTTTAGGAACTTTACCGTATCAGGAAGGTACTTTTTGTTGGTCGGAAATACAACCTTCCTAAAAATTTTCTAGAAGTTTCTTTCAACCTCCTCCATTTTTGTGCAGACGCCGTCGAATCCGACCGGCTCCATCAACATGCCAGAAGCAACTTCTTCCCAGAAAATTCACATAAAAGGAGTCCTTGAAGGTCTGAAGCTACTAACTGTTGACGTGAGAAATCGCACACTGTAACTAGCTGAATTATCCATTAGATACCCAACTTATGCTTGTACAGGTGAGAAATCGCACTTTTGAATCAGTTGGTATCAATGGTAAGCGTCACCATAGAAATAACTTATTATTATTATTCAAACTAAATTAAATACATCAACAGTCATCAGAAAAATTCTACAATCTTCGATTTAGGTATACTCTTATACTCTGCTGAATCTTCCGATCTCTCGAAGATAGCATCTAACCTTAATTTCTTCTCTTGTATCAATCTTTTCTACCCTTTCCGTATATCTACATGTTTAAGGAAGAAAGGAGAGGGAAGACAGCAGAGGAAGAGGGACGCCAAACGTGTGGAGTATCAATTGAGTCGAGACGAACGCGACAAGACACCCAAACGACCGATCAAACTGCGCCGTCCACGCACACCGCGAGTACAAACAAACATACCTGAACCCGTCACTCTACCGAAACAGCAACACCCCATGACTCAGTGTTACCTCCTACAGGTCCAGGCGATGTGCCATTACCTCAAGGCCCGGCAAAGGGTGGCTCTACAAAGTAAAACGTGAGGAGCATCACCCGCCTATTCAGGTATTACTTCGGTGATAGCGAATACAACTTACATCGCTACAACAAATACATTCATTTTCTACGCCATAAAGTTTTATTATCTTCACCAATTTATTTCACCATCTTCATCACATTAATGGGTCAGATTCATCCACAGTATCTGCGCTAGAACTTAATCAATCAATCATTCAGCTCCGTCAATGTCATGGAAAGTAAGACGAAAAATCTCATCACAATCGGAAGAACATATTAATTACAACAAATTTTCTTTAGTTCCATATTTTTTATTTGCAATTTTGATAATGGAATGGTATCAGCATAGAGAAGTTACCTATTGCCAGTATTTAAAATCGCGCTTCGAGTCATATATTTGCAGTTATAAATATCAGAACAATAAACAAAACTTATATCAACCTGTTATTGCATACATCATTTTAGTGTTTAAGTGCTTTATTATAATAAGATAAGCGAATTCTAAACCAACCCTGAATACTCTCATGCACGAGCATTGTTATGTTGCAAAAAACAGCATAGTAGTTATAAAGAAAACACATTACGATCCTGCTTTGAGTAGAACAGTTCTGTAACAGACTTGGCGATTGACGACTGAATAATAAACTGAATTGAATTTACTTGAATAATAAAAAGTAGAATTTCTTAGAATTTACTTTATTGGTCTACAGGCAACGAGGTATAATGTTTTTCAAAAGATTGTCATATGTGTTGTAGAAGATCGACTCATTACGGAATGGTAGATATCTAATCCATGACAGATGTCATTTTTGTACCAATGGTGCCCTATTTTGTAATGTATAGTGTGTTTGGTTAGAACACATCTATTGAGATGAATAATTCTGTGGTGCCAACGTAGCGGCGATTTCCTCACCTTCTAATACTTTTTATGGGCCTGCTTAAAAACTCCAATTTATATAGACAAACTACGAACTTTTCATACCGTTTCCAGAAGTGTATTGTGAGAAATAAAAATTCTGCTTACTACTTGTAAAGAGTTTGCAAATTTCGCTTCCTGTTTACAAAAATGTCTCGACAAAAATAAAAGCCACCTTACTGATATCAGACTTTCCGCAGGTGATTATTTCGTAGTGTACTTTCAATAATGCATAAAAACAGTAAATTTTGAGATTCGTTCAATAATAAATATTAGATATTTTTTAAAAAACAACCGCTCTTCATTTATTAGACCCTGTGCTTTATATTTTATTAATCGATTGTGGTCAGTGACAAACTTAATAGTTTATTGATCACTTTATTGAACAATATTGTATTCAAAATTAAATAGACACATCCAAAAAGATATTAGAATGAACATTATATATTATAAGTAAAGTACTTACAGTAAATTTGTTGATAAGCATATTTTCTGGATAATCAAAAGCCTATATTTCAGCTATTGAAAGAAGTGCGTATTGATATTCTTACCTATAACAAACAAAAAAAATCCTTTAAACCTTTCAAATAATTTAGTTACCGCATCATGTAAACATGAGCATCTTCAGGTATTTCAACATTTAAAATAAATTTATGATTTATTATACAAAACAAGATAATTAAGGTATCTTTATCACACATCCTCTATATACCCTAGAACAGCATTTCCCAACCATGCACCGCGGAGCCCTTAGTGCTCGGCATGAACTTCTCATGGGCTTTTCACAGCCATTCCAGGAAATACAAGAAACAAAAATCAGAATCAAAATAACAAAACAGGAAATTACATTCTGATCGAAAATTTGCCGATTTGAATTATGTCCGAGTGATTTCTTGGAAGCAAAAAAGTGAGCATTCTATCTGTAGAGCATAATACACCGTTGAAATATGTGAAATGTGTTGTTGTCTGATTACTCTGCGAATAGACGAGAATTCGCGTCTATTCAGGCGTGCGGTGTCATGGAAGCAACGACTTCGCTTGTTAGTCGTAGTACACGTATATATAAGGATGAAAGTCTGAGACGTATGAGATGACGCCGGTGTCACACACGTGCCTGTATTTCTGGGAAAAACCTCATCTTATATTCGGGTTAATACGGTATATGCTTCATTTCATAAATATCTGTCTATTTGTAAATATGCAAGTGTAAGCTGTGAAAGAGAAAAGTGAATAGTGAAATTTATAGTACAAAACTTAAAAGGTATATTAATTTAAATATTACTTTCTTTGTTTGTTTCATGTTTTTCTAAAATTTCTACTAAAATAATTTAATTAACGGATATGTTTAATGAACTTTTCTGATCTCATCTTTTCAATTAAAACAAAACTGGTGTATTTTATACATATTATTTTGCCATAAAAATGTTATTTATTTTATTTTGTATTCTGAGTTATGAAAGGGAGGGTCATCATGTCAAAAATGTAATAACATCAAAAATGTCAAATACAAAAAATGTCTTGATATCAAAAATGTCATAATGTTAAAAATGCAAGTATAAAAATGTCCAAAATAGCAGCTGTCTAAAACTCGAAAAGAAAATAATCTTTAAAGCGTAAAAACTGAGTTTATTTTTAAATTTTGGACCTGCTATTTTAGATATTATGGTATTTTTATTATTGTTCATTTATAACATTTTGAATTATGTATATGAAAGATAAAGTTGGTTATTCTCATATTTCTGCATGATTTTCTTTTAGACATGGGTCTCTGGCTTCAAACAGGTACTTTGAATAAAAACAAGTTTATACTTGAAAAAGAAGATAAACCAGCAGTTCAATCCATTACTTCACAAAATGAACCTGGTTAGTAGAGACTGGAGAGCGGTGGAGTGGACTGTAAACATCTTTTGATTTTAATCTTTTCGACTGGTTAAAATCAGTTGATATTTCGCTTAGCGATTTGAC
>WYDF02127122.1:0-10016 GCA_009867245.2 Adranes taylori
CGTTCGTAATGAAAATTTAGTTTCATTTATTGTACAATTTTTGGTCACCTGTCTACAACAATTTTATACATTAGTTAATTAATTTATATTAAATAAATTTACCGATAATATATTTTATGTTATTAAAAATAAGTATTTTTGATAACTGTGGATTCTAAATTGTTGCATCTCTTAACATTTCTTTGAGAAATATAAAATATCTAGAGTAACTGTACATAGGGAATGGGTTCGTTTAATATCAGTAATAAAGAAAAACCACAATTCTAACTATATTCGACATTGTGCATTGAAAAAGTTCATTCGACTGTAAAATAAAACCACGTATAAATCAGGAATGAATGATTACATATAACTAAATGACACCCAATGTTATTCGCTTTGTGTTGCATTCACATAATATTTTTAACTTTCAGGTATGTACTTAGTATAATAAAGTATAGTACTTATATAAGAGACATAAGACAGATGACATAATAAATACTGATTTTTAATAACATAAAATAATACACATGTACTTGAAAATGTTGTATTTTGATAATTTGATTAAGCAAATTTTGAAGATCCTTTAATCCAGAAACTGGTTTCTCTTAAACTAATACACGAGTTGGAACAAAATTTACATAAGGAGTGAAAAAAGTTCCGTATAGAGAAAAAAGTTTTATTTTTATCTTTCATCTCCCATATACATATGTACGTAGTATAAATAAGATTGTGAAAGATATAGAAATCGGAAATCATGAATATTTTCAACTCCAATATTTTGATGGAAAAGCACGTTTTGGAAATATTGCCACGTAGTTTTTTTACGCGACACTAAATAGAGCGGTAGGCTTTTACTAGCTAATTAAATTTGTAAACGGTTTGTTTCCAAACTGGTTGAATTTAAAACTTTAGGACCGAATATTGGCCTACTGACGGAGTGAGAGTCATTGTGTTGTGAATTTATGAAAGTAGATATTAAATTTGTTGAAGAATTGGGGTTTTAGTGAAGTAGCTGTACAACCATATTGGGAATTACTTCATCAGTTATTGTGTGCACATTAGGCCGAAGGCCATGTATAGAGTTTACATAAGCATTCATAAAGTTCATTTAGGCATACTATTATGAAGCAACTTAATCTTTATTAGTTGCTTCATAATATTGAAATTTATACAGTTGCAATTAATATTTCATTATATTACTTGTCATACTGTATAATATTATTCAAATATTACTGCATATAATTACTTCCAGTTCATATTATAAAATTACCACTAAATGTAAATTGGTTACGTCAAATTTTACACAGTTTTACTAATTAACATTTCATTATAAATTGTACAATATTATTCAAATGTTGCTGCGTACTATTATTTATATTTCATCGTAAATTCATAGCAAATTGTTATGTTTAAAAAATTGTAAATAAAGTGGTGGTCTTGTTATTGTGAACTGTGGTTAGTTATTTGTATGCACTACCTACTTTATTTATTTCCGAGATTATGTACAATCTCTGGCGCCCACCTAAAACTCGAACAGACGCCTCATCCATAGAATAAATTGGAGTCAATTATCCTTCGAAATTGGTCCTTCGAAATCCAAACCTAATCGCGGAATAACAACTTTCAGTGAGAGTAACGGCTGTTCCCCAAAGGAACAGGTTATAAATTCCACTTTTGTAAAACACGTGTGCTAAAATAATTTAATTTTTTAATATAATTTTAATTTTAGTTCCTAATTAAATCAAGTCAGCATAACACAGAAGAGAATTAAATTCAATATTTTTTTATCTATTATATTAATGTAAAAAAAGTCATTAGCATGCGATAGACTATAATAGCAACTCCCAAGTAAATAAAATAAATATCCAAAAACATGAACCAGCTCATACGGTTCGTCAATGTTTGAATGTACTGATATGGATGCTGGCTAGGATAAATAGTTGAAATGTATGTTTATTGTTGAAGATGTTCAGAGATTGGTCCAGACATTAAATAGGAGCGAAAATGTTTAATACGCAGTAGCGTGATGTTAGTGAATTAATGTCGTTTAATGGATCATACTCGTTGCCGAAGAGATCGGCGATCCGGCGGTTGGTGACGAATTTTCTGCTTGACTTGTGACTAACGGCGGCCTATTCGTGATTCCATTGAAGAAATGGTTAATGTAAATTTGAAGAGAACAAACGAAAGATAAAGATACATCATCGAAAGAGTCTACCGTGGGGAAAGAGTCTACAAGTGAACGTGGGGTGTGGTGTCATTCTGAACTTGGTGCATTGTTACTGAGAAATTGATTTTTTATCCTTAATGTCATTGTTCATTTTATTTGATAGTTGATTAATTTTATCCTGAATTAAACGCTACTTTGAGCACATCATTCTCAAGACTTCTAAACTCGCTCAATATTGGAATGATAGACCTGATTATTTTAATTGCGAGTTGTGACAAGAGATACGCGAATATGGTCGCGCAATAACGAAGACTAACAATTCAGAATTTGGTCTCCCTGATATTAGATTGTATGGACCCTTTATAAGCGAAGTTTGAAGGTGGTACACTCCATGTGTATCGTATGTGGTGATGGTAACTCTAAATGTGTAAAAGCTTGTGAATCATTGCCTTGGAAATGCCTTCTGCTAAAATTCTCAGGATACGTAGAACTAATAATCAAACAGAGAAGATTATCAGACGATTGAAATTATCAAAACACAAGTGTATCTAACGTCAGAGCGTCCAAAACTCGTAAAATCTCGTGGCATAATAACTTTCTGTGTGTGAACATATGCCGCAATTGAATCTTCTGCCGATTTTGCTTTGTTATATATTCAAAATTTAGTGCGATCGATTTGCACGAAATTTTTGTATGCAATTTATATTATGTTACTAGTTAATTAATGATTATTAATTTATTTAATTAATTAATGTTGGATTTATTTACTGGTAACATATTCTTCTAGAATTTATTATTTATTCTTCATGAGCTTTCAACAATAATTGCCCATTCCAAATTTTCATATGTCTAAAAGATTTTTTTACAAAAGCATTCAGAACCTTACACTAAACTCTTTTTCACGGAGCAAGAGAATAAGTTGCTTGTTTAGTTGATGCCGGATAATTGCGTATACAAAATAAGTTTTTATTTAATTGGTGCATTAGATGTTTTAGGTCTGTACGAAGCTACATACCAGATTTACAAAACATTTAGTGTCCTTCTCTGTATAGAAACGGTTCCAACTCTGATTTCACTCTATTGATTGGTGAAAAGTAGTATGGTACCGTACAATAGCATTTCAAGTGTTAAAAATGTTGTTTTACTTTAGCATTTTTGAATTGACTCTTCTAAGTTGATTTCCAATCAAATTTTATAATTCATTCTTTATGTGAACAATTCTTAATTATGTGTATAATACAAATTCATTGAAGCAGGTCGTGTACGCTATAGAACCAATCGATCATACTTAATAATAAAAAATTAAGTATACAATATATATCTGTAAATGTTTTTATTTCTTGCAGAAAAAATATCTGAAATTTTAATTTGCATTGAATTTACTGATTTTCAAGATTTTGAGGAATATTTACTATTTACTTTTGATTTAATCTTCCAGAAATATTTACTGCTTTTATTTATCCGTTCATGATACAAAAAAACTCATCTATATTACTACCGTTTAAAATCTATCGTAATATATCGAAAATTCCGGCACATAGCACGACTCGTAAAGAATATAAAACACTTTTAAATCAGGGGCCATGGCATGTGTCAGGGACTAATAAAGTTTAATTTTTTTTGTAGTTTTAGTTAAATATCTTGTGGTAGACTCGCGACGATGTTAATGGAGAGGCTTAGCGACTGTCACCGATGGCGTAAAGAAATATCTTATTTTTACAGAATATTATAGCCTTCGGGATTATAAAACCTTAGGCGCCAGGTCAGTTTAACGTGTGACCGCACGCTGGAACCGATCTTGTTGTTCCTCCGGTCCTCACTGGCTTACTGACGGCGCGTGTAACTTCTATTCTTGCGAGTAATTTAGTGGTTCTCATTTTTGTGGGCAGCTGAAATAGACTTACTGCTAATGAGTGAAACAGCATTATCGATTTAACAAAAATAAATATATGGTTCTTAAGACAATATAAGCAAAGAAAAATATTAACGCACAATTAAATGTCAATAATAGAAAAATGAATAAATGTGAAATTAAATCAATGGCACAGCCATTATTGCGCCACTGCTACATACCAGATTTACAAAACATTTAGTGTCCTTCTCTGTATAGAAACGGTTCCAACTCTGATTTCACTCTATTGATTGGTGAAAAGTAGTATGGTACCGTACAATAGCATTTCAAGTGTTAAAAATGTTGTTTTACTTTAGCATTTTTGAATTGACTCTTCTAAGTTGATTTCCAATCAAATTTTATAATTCATTCTTTATGTGAACAATTCTTAATTATGTGTATAATACAAATTCATTGAAGCAGGTCGTGTACGCTATAGAACCAATCGATCATACTTAATAATAAAAAATTAAGTATACAATATATATCTGTAAATGTTTTTATTTCTTGCAGAAAAAATATCTGAAATTTTAATTTGCATTGAATTTACTGATTTTCAAGATTTTGAGGAATATTTACTATTTACTTTTGATTTAATCTTCCAGAAATATTTACTGCTTTTATTTATCCGTTCATGATACAAAAAAACTCATCTATATTACTACCGTTTAAAATCTATCGTAATATATCGAAAATTCCGGCACATAGCACGACTCGTAAAGAATATAAAACACTTTTAAATCAGGGGCCATGGCATGTGTCAGGGACTAATAAAGTTTAATTTTTTTTGTAGTTTTAGTTAAATATCTTGTGGTAGACTCGCGACGATGTTAATGGAGAGGCTTAGCGACTGTCACCGATGGCGTAAAGAAATATCTTATTTTTACAGAATATTATAGCCTTCGGGATTATAAAACCTTAGGCGCCAGGTCAGTTTAACGTGTGACCGCACGCTGGAACCGATCTTGTTGTTCCTCCGGTCCTCACTGGCTTACTGACGGCGCGTGTAACTTCTATTCTTGCGAGTAATTTAGTGGTTCTCATTTTTGTGGGCAGCTGAAATAGACTTGCTGAGTGAAACAGCATTATCGATTTAACAAAAATAAATATATTGTTCTTAAGACAATATAAACAAAGAAAAATATTAACGCACAATTAAATGTCAATAATAGAAAAATGAATAAATGTTAAATTAAATCAATGGCACAGCCATTATTGCGCCATTGATTTAATTTAACATTTATTCATAAATAAACAACAGCAATTTTAGCAGAACCATATTTAAGCGGTGCAGATTAAAACAGTACTAATGTAAAAGGGGTGCTTGTCAATCAACTCAATAAGATAATAAAGCAGTAGTAATATGGAAAGCATGTACAATCAGTCAATAATACATTCGATAAAACCCCGACTAAGTCTAACTATCCTGGTATAGATATGAACACTGGAGATCACTAAAGCTACGCAGCATATCGTAAACGTCGATGTTACTATTGCCACGTGGTCACTTCTAACGTAAATTGGAATTATATATCCACGTAACGCCTCATAATACGTCGACCTTACTGTAATAGTATGACCAACAGCAATGTAAACCAAAATTATTCATCTTATTGAATGGATGTAAGCAATTACTGCCAGACGCACAGCACCTCGGATTCCGTCGGGTTGTTAAGACCAGCGTAAGCCAATATTATACACTGTAATGTACTGTGCTGGAACGAATCACTATGTAACGCCTCGTAATTCGTCGACGTTACTTTAAGATGAATAGGAAGAACTTTTTTTGAATATCGTTGTATTGGCCCCGTAATATCTAATGTATAAAATTGTTGTAGACAGGTGACCAAACAATTTTTGGTCACCTGTCTACAACAATTTTATACATTAAATAGGAAGTACGTTGGTGAGGGGCAGAAAAAGAAACAAAACTATTCGAAACACATGCAAATCAGTGAAACAGTATATTGTATAGAAAATCGCTCAGCCAATGTGTTACTATCTTTGCGACTGTCGCTCTGCCTGTTGCTTCAGCATGGCTGGTTTGACACGTTACTTTACTCAGTAATGTAAATCTAAGTTTTAAAGGGGGGCCAGTCTGCATATTATATACAGCAAACGCAATTCATATTGAACGTAGAGAATATGTGTGCTATCGGAACACACATAACACAGCACTCCACAGCAAAGCGAGCAACAGTGCATCTCTCCCTGTTGCATGTGATATATGGTAAGAGGCACGCGAGAACGTGGTGTCTTTATCACTTTATTATTCATAAATTAACATCCTTGTTCCATAATAGATTTTCTTCCATCTTATTCAAGATATTTGAGATTCGAGAAGATTAAACGGGCCCGAAATATATCCCATGCAGTAAACTAGATCTTCCAAATCTGGCCATTATTCCCAATGTTATGTATTTATAATTTTACTCCATGTTTATTCATTCAGCGGTTTTCGTTGACTTGTACATACCCAAAGGGAGTTTTTTGTATAAAATAATCATAGGTTGAAATTTTATACGATAAGCTGGTACAGTTTATATATCTTTCGTGTCCACCGTGTCCATCATTTACCTATCTTATTAAAATTCATAAGTTCTTCGCCTGTATTCCTTATATTTGATATGTAAATTTAATTTTTGTCTCAATCGAGTAATAAATGTTTGAGTTTTTAATTTCTTGACAGGATCAAAAAAGGGATTCCCCAAAATTGATTTGTGATTGTTTTTTACTTTAACCCATTAACGAGTTTTCAATTAAACAAAAGAATCAGTTAGTTCCTCTTGAAAGTTCAAAGCATTTTGCGTGTTCATTTCGTTGGTATAAAATTGATTGAAAACCTTCTAGAAAGAGTAGAAATATAAAGGATAAGGGCGAAATAAATAAAATATTTTTGGGGTTGGATAAATGGACTCCTAACAAATTTGTTTCATAAGAGATAAATGAGTCTGAATGAAATTAAGAAGCAGGTGAAATATGAAAGTAAGGTGATGACTGGTGAGAATGATAGGATAGTGAAAGTGATAGATGAATTGTCAAAAAAGAGTAGCGAAAAAGTTGAGATGGGTAATGGATGGGCGAAGGATAGAAAAAACTGTATGAAAGGTGTGAGTGGTCAACGAGCGAATGGAAGATAAGGATAATGGATAGCGGGAACTCTGAAAGAGTGGTGGAAAGGATACTGAGGATTGTTGAAGTACAAGAGCGGAATGAGAAAATAAGAGAATCGATATAATAGAAAACAATCAATGGTTGTAGGTGATATGCCAGGGTATTTAGAATCGGAATTAGGTATGATTGGAAAAAGAATAATTGCAAGATTTAGATGTGGGAATGAGGAAATGGGCAATAAATATTGGCTGGGAGAATATGATAGGAGTTTATGGAAATCTGGCAAGGTGGAAGAATCATGGGATCATGGGATGAATGAATGTCGTGAAATAAGTTGGAGTTGGATATAGTGTGAGAGAACGATGATTGTAAAACATGTTTGGAACAAGAAGGAAGCGGGTTAAATGTAATGACGTGGATAATGAGGGAGATAGGAACAAGAAAGTATAGGAAATTTTGCTGCTGTGAAACAGTTTATTTTTTGTGTGTTTTGTTGTTATGTTTGTAAATCTTTTATTTTGGATTCTCCTTTTTGTCTTTTTATTTTCTTATCATAAATAATTTTGTTCAGTTGCCTTTTGTTTTGTTACTATCATATTTTACTAAAGAACTAAAGAACTATTGTTGTAACTAAAGAACAATCGGCTACTCATAACTCACATTTTCCCCATATTAGCAGTCTAGTGTGCTTAGCACGCCAGACTGCTTTCGTCTTATAAATTTTTCCCCTTTGGCGCGATCTGCTGCCATTTTTGACATAATTTTCCCCACTACCGCTTTTGAGTCACTTTCTCTTCGTGTCCGCTTTGGGTTGAATTGAGGTCCATGGTTCTTACACTTGTTCCCCAAGTTTTATTTTTTCAACTTTAAACGTAGCAACGTCACGCTCTATACTGCGGGGATGGAACTACTTTCATTGGACACATAATACAATATTCTATATGCGAGCGAAATTTCAGTCTTCTAATTTTAAAACTGAATTTCACAAGTAAATAATCATTTTGAACCCTTCCCAAAATTATAATGTGCACCCGCCACTGATAACAACATTTATTCAATTACAAAAGCAGTTTATATGTCTCATACGACGTAAAATAATTTTTCCTGTAACTTTGCACATAAGAGCTATTACGTAGGTCTATTACGTAGGACATGTATAAAATATGATTGTTGAATGTCGGTTACCATGGCGACAAGTTGCGAAATTTTAAGTTATCAAGGATCATATCATTGAAATGATAAGAGTTAGACACATCATGTGCTCATTTTAAACAGAATTACAAGGGCTACCAAAATGTGAAAAATGTAAAAATTTTTGAATTAATATTATATTGCTCAAAACTGGTCAAGTATATTTAGCTTCATAGGAACCGATATATTTAGGGTAGTACTGTTTTTCTTCAAGGTCAAATTACTCCGGTGCTATTGTGTCCGATTTTAATAAGCTCGCTTAATATTTTAAGTATTAAAGGAGCTTTAGACACAACCAATTTATTTATCGTTCCTGAGATATTCTAAAAAGTTTGTTAAACTTCAAATGTGGCAACACCGCTTTCTATAAAATTTTGCAACCTGTGGCTTTGTCTTAGACGCATAATACAAGGTGCTTTATGTGTGCATTTCAGCCTCCTACTTTGAGTACGAAATTTCCGAATAAATAAATGGCTCTTGTCCGCCATATTGGATTTATAAAAAATGAAGAAAAATGTTCTGCGGACTCATAGTCTACACCTGTCTAGCAAATTTCATTCAGATCGGTCTTACTGGGAAGGAGAAATTCTTGAACATACAGACGTACATAGGTACAAACACCGACCTCTCTTTTATTTTTTTGAGCAAGAAAAATTTTTTTTACAATAAAATTTAATGTGAAAAATTGTTCCTTTTGATCCCCACTTTGAATTGCGTATTAAGATTGCAGTAATATTAATACAAGAGAGGTACTAAGGTGAAATACAAAAAATTGTCAAACCATGAATCCTATATCGTTCATATACCCATATGGTATATGAAAGATAAAAGGATAATAAGGAACAAAGATTGTTTCCCGAATTGAGAGCACTTAAACTTGCAATGAGCGATAAGGAAAACGAATATCGTAGAGAGAGAGGGGGGGGGGCATATAGGCAGAGAGAGAGAGAGAGAGAGAGCCAATACTGCGTATTAGCGTGCAGAAGTATCCTATGAAAGTTCTTGAGTGTTACTTATATTCTTGCGAGAAAGGATTTTTCATTCTTCTTTACATGCTGTCTGCCATTCTTCTTTACAATGTTTTATAATGTATGCAAAACTTGTTTTATTTAGGATGAAGCGATGACCTTGAATATCTTGATTCTTTGTCAGCTGGTTGTATTTTACAAAATTCTTTTATATAAGCGCTCTAAAATGAAATCGTACATACCCCTTGAAAGAATCCACTGTCAAAAGCGTATATATGGAATGAGTCAAAATTTCTTCAATCGGTTGAGGCCGATTCTACAGGCAAGCGAGACAATTTCATGACTGCGCACTTTGAAGTTTTCACAGAAACAACACGCAATATAACATCAGGCGCAAAGATCAAGAGGTTCTACACGAACAATGGACCAACACAAAAACTCTGAGGTTTCAACCTTTAATAAAACTATGTCGCCAATGTTTTTAATTGCGCCCATTGATTTTTGACATTGCTGTAGTTCCCCAATATAACCTCAGTCGCAACGGTTCCATAAGTGTTCTCATAACTGCTGAAGACGTTTTACCAAAATAGTCTCTTATATAAGCAAATTGGGGATTTTGTTATATTTTTTTAGATATCGTTGCCTCCACAACCACAAATTAATTATAATAGTTGTTTTTAAGCAGGTAATCATCGAAAAT
>WYDF02127133.1:0-10016 GCA_009867245.2 Adranes taylori
TTAATTGTCGAATCTAGAAACTCGATATTTTCAGTTTTAGTATGGAACAGTATTTTCACTGTATTTTCTGGTCTGATGGAGTTAGCTTAAAATTCTTTCATTTATAAATTAATTATAAATTTAAAACCAAAATAACTTGAGACTTAAAAAAGACTCAAGTGTTGAACTTTAACGTCATTAGATCAGAAAATCTGCACATTTTGTCATTAAAATATTTTGTTTTTAGCGTTAGTATAATATTTATAAACATAACGTTCTCACACTACATGTTAGATCTGAAAGCAAGCAAATTTTAGTGATCCGCAAACGCATTTCAGTGGTACATAACCGCCCGCTCGTATTTAGCCAATAACTCAAATTAGGCCAGGTTCAGACATCGATATTTTCGACGAATATAGTCACTAAAGAATCAGCATAAACCACTCTCGTTCAAGCTTTCTTCATATTAACTGGTTTTCGCTCTATAAGAATTTTGGATGTTTGTCAATTGAAGGTTTACAATTGTACCTGTTTTTCTTTTGGTTTTATTGCATTACAAAAGCCAAAAGGTAATTTTCGCTCACGATTGTAACCTGCGCTCCAGTTCAGTCTACAAGAGACTATCTTAGTTTCCCGGGCTTTGCCGACTGAAATCCGTCACCAGCCAGAAATATCTAGGAGTTACCATAAACAACAGCTTGAAGTAGGACGAGCATATCAATAACATAGTTAAACGTACAAATTCAATGAAAGACATCCCCACCAGCAGATTACTGCCTGGAACTTATTACCAGTTGATGTAGTGTGTGCTCCGTCTAAAAATGTTTTTAAAAACAGACTAGACTCTTTACCCGATCTAGACAATAAATAGTGATTTTAACTGACTCTGATGTTATCAGCTAATATCAGCTGTTAGCTGCCTAGCTAAGTAATAATAATAATAAGTATGTAAAAACTATGGTAATGTTTCAATAAGTTTGTAGATTACAATTATTTAAAATTATTCGACTTTCGTAAATCCACCTTACATTCTATTTGTGCAAGATATAGGATTCATGTTTTGAGAATTTTTTCTATTTCACCTTAGTACGTCTCTTGTATTGAAACTACTATAATCCTTTAATACGCAATTCAAAGAGGGGGTCATAAGGAACAATTTTTAATATAAATAGTATTTTCTAAAAAAAAATTTTCTTGCTGAATATATTAAAAGGGTCGATTTTTCGGGAGATATGCGTACGTACGTATGTATAGCTCGTTCGGAGATTTTTTGAAATTGTTTTATAGAGGCAGTAGTTAAAACAGCAGGTAACATATTCTTTATTTGAAAATGCGTCTTGCCTTTACTTACGAAAGAGTGGTACTCAGAAATTGAATACAATACCTCATTTTATTGTTGTGTATTTACTGTTGTTGTGTACGTATACATATTATATCACAAGTTCGACTCTTGTTTTTATTTTTAAAGAATCTTCGCTCTTTTACAACTTAAGTCATTCCAAAATAATTTTGATCAGACTATACGTATGTATGTTCAAGAATTTCTCCTTCTCTATGGGACCGATTGGGATGAAATTTGGTAGATAGGTCCAGACTATGATTCTGAACGTTTTTTTTTTCATTTTTTTTTTTTATAAATCCGATATGGTGGACATGAGCAATTGTTTTTTGTTTTAAAATTTCATATTCAAACTAGGAGGCTGAAATTTTGCACACATATAGTACCTTGTATTATGCGTCGAATAAAAAAAATCCCATGTTGGCAAGTTCTATAGGAAGCGGTGATAACACGTTTGAAGTTTAACAAACTTTTTGAAATATCTCAGGAATAATAAAAGATAGGACATTCAAATTCAAAATGAATATTTTATTGAGAAATTCAGTTTTAAAATTAGAAGACTAAAATTCCGCTTTCACACAGTATATAGTATTATGCGTTGAATGAAAGTAATGCAATCCCTGCAAGTGGGATAGAGCGCGACGTTGCCACATTTAAAATTTTACAAACTGTTTGATGTATTTCAGCACCTATAAAAGATAGTACACTTGAATAAACTATTATATAGGCTATAAAAGCTCGTTCAATTTTATTTGACAATTTTCTTTCTAAAATTACAATTTAACATATATACCGGAAGTTTTTGTTTTACAAACTTTACGATTAATTTACTTAAGACCGGCTATTGTATTACATTAAAAATCTCGGTTCCGTTCAAAGTTGAAAAAATAAAAATTGGGGAACAAATGTAAGACTCAGGTACCTCAATTTTACGCAAAGCAGACATGAAGATAAAGTGATTTAAAAAACGGTCAAAAAATTAAGTCAAAAACAGCAGCAGACCGCGCCAAAGTGGACGATTTCATGGGAGACTGCTCTTTTAGAAATTAGTCGAAAAGAGGGTCAAGAGGGGTCGTAGGCCATGCCAAACCGGACAGCGTAGATGTCCGCGCAGTAGACAAATACGGGAAAAATGTGAGTAAAGAGCGGTCGTAGGCAAATATGGGGACCGGGGGATTCATGGGTAGGCGATTTATAGGTTAGAGTAGTATTGTTTAGTTTACCCTAAACAGTCTTGTGCTAATTAAATTTAATAGACAACTTAAAAGTTGACAGTCAAAACTAAAAGATTCAACTTTTGTTTCATGCCTTCCACGAATTGTTATCAAAGGTGTCCTCAAAGGTATATGTCACGTTAGCAAGACGTTTATAGTTTTGGTTTTTTTTCTGTCTAATTTCAACACATCTAATGATTTGGTCTTACAACGCTTTGATGTAAAGCGTTTGTAATGTTGATTACATGCTGATTTCACCCAAAAATCCTTTTTGAACAATTACTTCAAACAAACGGATATTTCCACACCAGTGAAGTTCATGTGCCCATATCATGGTAACTGTGTTGGTCATAATCAGCCTACAGATATGCTGTTGATATCATCTCTCCGTCAGTCCAGATAAAATGGTAAGTGCCAGAATGCGTAGGAAACAGGTACTCTTTTAAACAAAAAGCCCCCCGTTCTGTATATTGTTTCATATTGCACTTCAATATATACAACAGCATATATTTCATTTAATCAGTCTTTGTCAACAATTCTTGTAATAACTCTACAGAAAACAAGTATAAACCAAACAAAAATTAAGATTGATTATTGGCTTTAACGAAATTTTCAAGCATTCATGACGTTTACAGTTCGCTTCTCTTCCATTTGTGTTCACTTTTAAGTTAGTAACACTTATGTTATGAAGTATGCTAATCTTAGAAATACTAAATTCTACTGATTACAAAGTAACATAGACAGACATATAGTAAGAATCCTGCTTCATCAGGAGCGACTTACAACATTCCATAATTCTACAGAGTAAATATTTTCTCATTCATAAAACTGATCGTTACAAGATGAATGCCACAAGTCCTTTGAATTCTTGTTGGTTAGTATCATAAGAAGTTAAACATATAAATGCAATATATGAAACAGTATTGAAAGAACATATAAATACCCATATCGGTAATTGATGAAGGGTTCTTTCCTCCGGATTCCATATGATGATGATGATGATGATGATGATGTGAATCATCTAATGAAGATTTAGAAGAAGACGAGGATTGTTTGTCAGTCGAGAGAGAACTTTGCGATTTTTTATTGCCGCTGCTACTATTCTCATCTCTGTTGCTCGACGAACGAGATTGTTGCTGTCTCGATAAGTTACCCTCTGGAAAGGAAAAATTTAATAAACAGTGTGAATCTATGGTTTGTTTTTTAAGCTTGCAACATGCGGCAAAGTCTGTTCCTTCTTTATTTCTTTCATTACTTTGAACAGGAAAGATATAATCATGCAAATTTTACTTTATGAAAGAGAACATTCCTATAGTCATTTAACCTGATGGGGAGTGGTACATCATGTGATCTCATTTTCTAATGTTTCAAATAAACAAGATGATTTGTCAACAAGATGAAATTGACATGAGCATTAATCTATTTGAATTAAAATTGTACACCATTTACAGAACCAAGAAGGGATAATTTACATACAGTAAAATCAGACACATATGAAGTAAAACTGTCAAAAAATCATATATACTAAAACCGTATAATTTTTGGCCCATTTGCGTTAATAATGATTCGTTAAAATTTGTACTAACGGTTAGCTTGAAGAGTTATCCTGTGAAGGAATGCAATCACAGAATCACACTTACCCCTACAATCAACGAATGAGTCAATGACGTCTTACTAATGTTGTAAAAGGGAATCGCATCCCATTAAAATCAAATTCTAGATTTATTTTGTCTTGAACTTCTATTAATCGTCAATCGGAGTTTTTAATAAAAGTACATTTTGTAGGTACTATTCCATCGTTATTAAATATATACAAAGAATTGGTAGAAATAATACAATCACTGGCTCCCATGTCAAGGAGAATTTCAATAAGGAACCCATTTAAATTTAGTGTGATAAACAAATTTGTTGTCTTCTTGTTCATTGTCGAGAGATGATACCTGAGCAATTATCATCTCTTCTACTGGTAGTTTTTTGGCTACCAGTAGAAGAGATGATAATTGCTCATAATTGAAATTTTTGTATTTAGAAGGGTCGTCCGTTTTAAATGGACCTTGTTTCGAGGTTGATGGAATATGTTCTTGTGGTGTATACCAACATTCATCTTCAGGCTCCATAGGTTGCGAACCACTTTGAACATTACGTTTTAATGTTATTGGATATTAATTTTGAAAATTGTTATTTTCTCTATTCGGGTAATTACATAAAAAAATTGGATTAGGTTTGAATTGTGAAAAATTATTTTGTCTACTATTCCATTGACGTGTATTTGTATTATTTCCTTGAGATTTGGCCTCGTAAAAGTTCTATTGTTAGACATAGTTTGATTATTATAATTATTACGATTTTGTGTAGACTGAATAAATGTTTGTTGGTTATGTGGATAGGAGATGTTTCGACTGTTATTTTGATAATTATCAAATGAACTAGGCTGATTAGATTGAAAAGGTCTTTCTTGGACAATATTTGCAGCGGCGTTTTCCCTGCAAATCACTTGAGTATGCCAGATTTTTTTTACAATATAAACATCTAAGGCGGTTATCAAATGTTAGTGTATGGGGTATGCTAAAAGGTTTGTAACTTTGAAAATTAGGTTTGTTAACAGGTCTCACCTGTTGAATCGCGTTTACTGAAACATGATTTGAAATAGCGTGGCGGCGCATGTCTCAGATCTCTCAGGGACATATGGTCTATTGTCAAGCAAATATATTTGTACTAGTAAATTCGAGTAACCCAGCTTCGAAATAATCAGATATCTCCCTAGTTTCCATGCCAGGGTCAAGTTCCCTGCATAGTTATAAAATTGAGTAAAAATAGTTCCTTCATCAGATTTCTGTTCTCTCGTACGAAGTGTAATTACGTCAGCTTTAATTTGATCATAGATCTTCCCTCCGTTATCTTTACTCGCGGAATACTGTTTGTACCAAAAGTTGGTATTACCCCTTAAATAAGCAAAAAATTAAGCTTGAACTCAAATTATTATTAAGATTCGCAGCTTCGTCATATGTTCGAAAAAATTCTACAATATCTCCACTAGCTGAATCATAATAGGATGGAGAGATAAATTTGGATCGTGAAGGGGTTTTATTGCTAGCCTCAGACTGTGCAAAAGTTGTGTCCCCTTGTTGGTCAGCCATTTTGACTATATTTATAGGAGTTTGATGAATTTTAGCTGATTATTGATGGGTTTGGGCTGAAAGAATAGTTAAATCAGATTCTGATTCACTAAGAATCTTCCGAAAAAAGTTTAGATAACTCAGCGGATGGGTTAGGATTTGATTCCACTACACTTATCAGCTATTTGGCAATTTTTTTTTTAATAACGAGTGTAAAGTTTTTCAGGAAGAGTGGAGTGGGCTGATTGAAGAGTGGAGTGGGCACTCTCTGCTTCAGGAAGAGTGGGCTGATTTTGTGTCGCTATTGGTGTATCTCGTAAATCACACTGAGAATTTTTTTAAATGAACTTGGTGTGACCTGATCGATTTTAGATTCGGACCGAGTAGGCATAAATTGTCCTTTGACTCTTTTGCTCCTGGAGGTTGTAGATGTATCTGCAGAATTGTTTGCAGCAGGATCTGAAGCCGTGGGTGATTTGCGTAAACCTTTTTTAGCTTTTCTAATAGTTTTTGGGGATTTTCGAGTTTTATTAGATTAATCAATAGGTTAATCATTGGTCAATTCTAGGCTTAAAACCTGCTGACAGTCGGACTGGGATTTCAGCTAAACTTTTACTTTTGGATCGAGAATGCATATAAATGATTAAAACGCATATTATTATAAAATGGAACTTTGAAAATTCGATCCCATGAAAATCTTCTCGAAGTGCATACGAATGCTATATACTTATTTGCTATTCGTAATTGGGAAATAAAAATTTACGCCAAGATCACGAAAACTATTTTTTATGCCCGACTTTTTTAAAATTTGTAATGTATATATATATAATAAACCTTTATTGGCATATAAAACACATAACATAACAATAAAATTCCCAACCTTATTCTCACACTACAAATTATTCATAATTTTACCCAATTACCTTAAATTCTCTCCTTGCTCTATATTTCCTCTTTCCTTTTCGTTCACCTCCTCTCCAATCGCTCCACCCCCTACCTATCCTTCCTAAACGTTCTCTTCTACTCTTACTTCCTTCTTTCCTTTTCCGTAATCTCCTTCATCACTTTTTCCAGTATTTCCATTCCGTATCCCTCTTGCCCTAAACTTAACCTCCAGTTCTCTCCCAACCTTCTATCCCAATCTTTCCACACAGGCCCTACACACTCTCTCATCCAATGCATCCATATTTCTTCTTCCATCCCACACACCCTGCACATCCTATCTTGCTCGTTCATCCAGTACCTGTTCCCGCTCTTCACTTCCACACCTAAACCTCACTATTAATTTTTCTCTTTCATGCTACACTAGATACTCTGCTTCCCCTCTCTCGCTTTTATCCATTCATATTTGCTATTGAACCTACTGCCACTAATCCTTCTGCCTCTCAATATCCAACAATATTTCTACTACCTCATTCACCATTCCATTCCCATCCGTGATCCTTTCTCCCCATCTACACATCGACCATCCAATTCCTTCATACATTTTCCTTCTACATTCTAACCATTTATTCCTCCCTACACCCCCTCCCCTATCATGCATTCTTTTAATATAAATTTCCTTCACTAATCTACAATCCCCATCCACCCATACTTTTCTTTCGAAATTCACCAACTTCTTCACTCCTGTTACCCAGCATTTATGCTTCCCAGTTTCACGTAGCACTATTTCATATGGCGTTGATCTATCTACTCCTAAAATCCTTTTGATACATCCAGCTTGCACTCTCTCCAACATTTCTCTTTCACACACCGCCCACACTTCCGCTCCATACATCAAAACACTCTTCACACAAACATCCATAATCTCATTTTTACCGATTCCCCAAATTTCCATTGCCACACTTTTCTCATTCTTTCTATTTCTCCCCATGCTTTAATTAATCGCTTAAATAATTAATTTAATTAATCGCTTTCCCCGTCGCTTAGTTCGAAATGCCTGCGGTTGCGTCTATGGCGCTGGTCTTCCTCAATACTCGGATAAAGCAATCCGCGCTCCGGTGTCAGAGGAAGAGGTAAGTCATTTGGATCGTCTGGGATAGGACTAATTCTTGGGTCACGATACGGATAATTTGGTAAATTTCCCGATTTTTGGGATACTTCTATTTCCCCCAATGCTTTGAGTAAATCGCTGATTTCGGTAGGAATCTTTGCTCGTAAGTTAGGGTTATGAAGCAGACTAATTGGTCCGCTTATGGGGTGATTCTTAACAGAAGTCCCCGGGTTTTCTTGTTTACGGGCTCTCTTTCCTCGATGTGTCCGTGTTCTTTCTTTTCTTTACTGTAAGGAGGAAGTGAATAAAATTATCCCACGGTAACTTACAAAATAATTGAAAGAAAATTTTTTTTAAATAATTTTGTAGTTAATTAAATATTTAAATGAAGTGAATTAATAATTTGTTTAATTTGTCAATTTCTGACTTGTATTTTTCAGTTTTCAGTTTCTTGTTTGAGATTGTTTATGCGCTGATTTTTGTTTATTAGGTTGACGCATTGTATGGTTATTATTCTTCTTCCTGTAAAGAAGAAGTGAATAGAATTATCCCCAAGGTAATTTAAAGAAAATTTTGTTTTGTTTTTAAAAAATAATTCAAAGAAAATTCCCGATTAAAAATAATGTTTTATTTAAACATTTGTGATATTTAATTTTGGATTTTCTATTGTCAACTGTTTGCTTTTCGTCTCCCCAGGGGCTAATTTGCAATACATATAAGTCAGTGTCTTCGTATTCTTTGCGCAAGCTCGAATACTACTTCAAATTTTACGTCTTCGAAATTTTTGAGTAATTTGCAAATTCATAATGGGACTTTCACATTAAAGCAATGATTTGAACTTGAAACCGTTCGTGGAATTTTTATTTTACTTTTTAACTACTTTCCCTTGTTTATGTTTACTGTTTCCTGTTTTTAAGGATACTGATTTGGACCAAGGTTTGACGTCATAAAATTTCTTGATAATTTTCTAATCTGTTAGTTACTTAGATATTTGCTTGCCCAGAACTATTTCAGGTATTTACAGATTACCAGGCTATTTATTACTAAGTCAGTGGGTCCCATTCAAATTTGTGGTATATACAAATTGGAATTTAAAAAAATACCTGTATAAGATATTTTGGCGCGGAGCCAACTTACACATTTCAAATCTGTATAGTGCGCCACCGCGATAGTTTGTTGTAGTTGGCGGGACTCCCTGCACCTATGTTCGTAGTTATTAAAAAAGAAATTCTGTCAAGGAAGTGCATCGTGTTTATTAACGACAATTCAAAATTGGTCGACATGGTCACGTACCGTCTCGTAATACCATATTGGCTTGGGTGAAGAAATTGGATGAAACTGGTAGCATGTTACAAGTGAAGCATAGAGCTCCACAAACAGTGCGGACGCTAGAGAACATACAGGGAAGCTTTTGAATACAATCCTCGCCGTTCGGCGCGCCAGCAATCTCGCATTTTAGGCATCAGTAGAAGAAGTTTAAATCGAATGCTAAAAGAGATAAAATTTCACCCTTACCCTTAGCAACTGCAAATTTTGCAACAAATTAACGAAAGGGACAAGGAAGCAAAACTTGCTCTCTGCACCACCATGAGTTGTTTGTTACGGGAAAACCCAGACATTCTGAATTTGCTAATAGCCAACGAAGCACATTTTCATGTTTCTGGCTGGGTAAACAAACAGAACATGTGATACTGGTCATCAGTAAACCTTAAGGAACTGCATGGAAAAAGTTCTTGCTTGCACCCTCCTAAAGTGACGATTTGGTATGGAATCGGTGCTTTCGGAATTGAAGGTCCGTATTTCTTTGAAAATGACAATGAACAAAAGTTACGATAGCTTGCCATTGACCCTACAAACGTATATTTCCAGCAGGATTGAACAACTGTTATCTCTCGTTTCGGCGAAATCGCTTGACCAGCTCGGTCGCCCGACATCAGTGTACCAGACTTTTTCCTGTGGGGTTTCCTGAAAGACTATGTACTCCAGAGTTATATCATGAGTATTCAAGAACTCAAGCAAGCCATTCGTGACAAAGTTGCAGCTATTGATGAGGACCTACGGAGGCGCGTGTACGACAACTTTAAGAAATGTTTGCAACGATGCATTGATGTAAACGGAGGCCCTCTACTCAAAGTAGTTTTCCAAAAAAAAAACCTTGTAATCAGTGGTAAATAAATGGCATAGACGGTCGTATTTATAGACGCTTTTACTTATTTTTTCTGGATGGAAGAAAGTGAGAGGTACTGGATGGAAGAAAGTGAGAGAGCATGTAGGATATGTGGGGTGGCGGAGGAATGTTGGGAACACTGGGTAGAGGAATGTAGAGGGATAAGATGGACGGAGGAGGAAAGGGGGAAGGTGTGGAACTGGAGAAG
>WYDF02127144.1:0-10016 GCA_009867245.2 Adranes taylori
TAATTTGTTTTGAACTATGTTGGTGCTTAAGTAAACAAATATTAAAATGATAAATTAGAACACAGTGGAAGAAGGAGGATGAGAAGGAGGAGCAGAAGGAGAAGGAGGAGGAGAAGGAGAAGAAGGTGCAAATGAAAATGTAACTACTAGTAAAATTTTGTTTTTTGACATCTCTGATTAGCCAACATTTTAGTTTCAATTTTATTTTCTCGTTTAATCACATTGTATAATCTAACATATGTGATATGATATGTGAATTTATTATAGTTTTTTTTTTGGTTTCTAAATAACATCATATTTTAATGAAGAATAATTTATAAAAAATCCGATTTAATTTTTGGTGATTGGTTAACGGGTATTGGTCAATATAGTTCTAAGGTAAATTTTTGAAAATTCTACTTCTAAAGGTTCTTTGGATACAGTTCTTGTATTTATTAATTTAGCTTTGATAATGAACCGATCAGGCGCGTACGCAAGGAGGTGTTTTGGGTCTTGAAGGTTTATTTAAAATTTGTATTACCAAGATTACCACAATTCTGGTGGTTTTTAAAATTGTTCATACGGGTAAAATGAAGATATAACATCAGCACAAATCAAAATCAATTAAAACATATTAAAACAATTTTGAATTTTCATATGATTTACCTAATAAACTAGCGAAGACCATGACGAAACATGTGCCCAGATATACGTCTATCGATTTGACGTAGGATATTTTTGGCAGGGCAGCATTCGTTGATGACATGAGCGTTGTCATCGTTAAGACGGTGGTGACGCCTAGCGAAACGCGTGCCGGCGTCGCATTACGATTCAGCCAGAACGATACCCACGAGATGATGACGATCAGACCGGACGGGATATAAATCTGGATGAGGTAGTAGCCCATCGAACGTACGAATTGGATTTCGCACGCAAGACGCGAATAGTTTCCTTTAATATCACAAATATTTATGTAGTAAACAAATTTTTAACAAACATTTCTCTATAATTTATAATGATGTAAATCTAGAAAATTAATAAACTGTCTAATATGAAACTATAAAAAAAAAACAAATTAATATTATTCTCCATGAGATATGTAGGACATATAAATATCAGTGACACTTCTGAGTTGTGACAGGCGAGTATCAAGAAATTAATTAACAAAAGTTACTACTTTTCAGATTATTTGCATTGTGGATATGGTCCACTTTTAGATGCTAGATTCTCCATAAATCTGGAATGAGTATTTGAATATTGAGTGTTGAAAAATATATATTAGGAAGCTATCAACTAATGTGAAAAAAATTATATGGTGTTTATTAATAATAATTGGTTGTTTATTGTTAAATTACAATGGTTTTATTAATAAGTCCTGTCTGTGAAATAATATTTTTTATCGAGTATATATATATATATATATATATATACATACATATATGTATATATGTATATATATAAAAAAATTTATTGCACAACAGTGTTTAGAATTTGTTTTAGAAATTTTTGTAGATACATAACTTCCTTGGATATCAGTGGATAGTTTGTATAAATACTTTTAAAAAACATATTTCTTTTACGCTTGTCTAATTCTTTTGGAACTGAAGGTGTTTAGAGGTTTGTAGAATTCTAAATAAAAATAGATAACGTCAGGATTTCTAGAATTTGTTATCTTGGGGAAAACTGATATAAAAATACAGAAACTTGTGAAGTAAAAATATGGAGCGGCATTAAACACCTTCATAATGATACAATGTCATGAGGCACTCACGCACACAAAATTTTGCGTCTGATATTGCAAGGAATAATAGAAGGTAGAAACGGTTGGGAAAGAAGAATATCGTAGTTGAAGAACCTCAGACAATTGCAAGGAATAATAGAAGGTAGAAACGGTTGGGAAAGAAGAATATCGTAGTTGAAGAACCTCAGACAATTGTTTCGACTTACAACATCAGCGCTTTCACGAACAGTAGTTAATAAAGTTGTGATACTGAACAGATTTTTAACATTCGATAACGAATAAGAACTATGCAACTGGAATTGCTGTTTAGATCTAAGATAGATTTGCATTATTTCCCATTTAAATTGAGGAGGGTGTCGCCAATTACTATTGTTTCTAAAAGCACGAAGAACATGCATGAACTCGTATTGTTTGAATGAACATTAAAATGAATAGTATTCCATAATTTAAAGAGCGTCGATTGAAACTATTTTATACATAGTATTGCTGTTTGTAATACTTTAACAGGTTTTCCACACTTGTTGCTGAATTTTGTCACCTCCCTTCTCGTACATACTGATTACTTGGCTTGAAACTTTCTTTTCTAAAAGACACATGAAGTTAAAACAGCGGTTTTGTTTACCATACTACTTTTGGGGCTTTTGTAAACAGCTTTTTCTGTTTTAGTTTGGTTATTATCCTCTACTTAAGACTGATTACTGGATGAAGTGCATTTATTAATATAATAAATTTTGTTCTTTTAGTAAGGCTATGGTGTGAAATGATTAATTTTTTGTAATAGTAATTTTCGTGACGTAGGAGTTAATTGAAATTGTTGACACATTAACAGCATAAAATGGAAGCAATGTGAGTAAAAGTTAGGGAATGGCAATATGGAGGTACAGTATTCCAAAATGATTTTCTTTGAAACTTGTTGATATTTATAGTAGATTAAATAATGCCACATTGTTAGAACTCCCAAAGAATCATCTTCACTATGACATTAGATTCTAAAATCTAGAATCTCTGAGTAATGGCATTTTTCTGCAGCACGACAACTGGCACATACTGGATGTGTGATGAGGGCAACTATGCAATATATAAAGTTTACTCTATCCTCATTTTTCCTAGTTTGGTTGTAAATAATGGTAAGTGTTTCAAGCGGCGCATAAGTTTGTGTGCAAATAGACAAATATTTTCATTTATCGTAGGTGTATCCAAATAGGAGGATAACATACATAGAACGTAGTGTAGACTAAGTGAATAATGTTGTATTTGGTAAGATGTCGGAAAACGATGACATAATTGATCATCTATTATCCCTTGACAACAAACTATATGTAAATAAATAAGATACAATGTGAATACCGTACGGGATGAAAATGATATGCGTTGATTCGCTCGTGGCTACTGCTTACGTTAACGTGTGGATAACGCCGGGGAGAGAATTATGTGCTAAGCATGGCTAAGCATAGTCTAAATCCACAGAGTGGAATTAAACCGGCGGCTTAGGGTTTATAAATACCGAGATTTTAATGAGAATATTTTAGTTCCAATTTTGAAAACTCAAAAACAAGACGTCCAGCAGTACTCCATGAGACACTTTACTCCATCTTCTGTTTTCCTGGTTTGGATGGGAATAATTACAGAGTAATGGTGATGTGTTTCAAACGGTGCATATGTTTGTGTGTAGATAGACAAATATTTTCGTTTAAGTATATACAAATAGTGGATAAAGTGGAAAAATACATAGATTGTAGTGGAGATGTAGTGATAGTGGTAAGATGTCGTAAAACGATGACATAATTGATCATCAAACATCCTTTGACCACAAACTGTATATAAATAAATAAGATACGATGTGAATATGGGGAAAAAAATTATATGCGTTGGCTCGCTCTCATTATTACTACGTGCATGCCGGACTGCTTACGTCAACGTATGGATACCACTGGAAAGAGAATTATGTTTTTCGGATAAGCATATTTTAATGCACAGAGTAGACCGGCGGTTTTGGGTTTATAAATACAGAGATTTTAAGAAGAATAATTTAGTTCCAAGTTTGAGAACTCGAAGAGAAGACTTTCAGCCGCAGGCAGCAGAACGGCCAGCCATTCCAAGGCAGTTTAGTCTAGCTTATTTTTTCTGGTTTAGATGGGAATAATTTCAGAGTAATGGTGATGTGTTTCAAGCGGTGCATATGTTTGTGTGTAGATAGACAAATATTTTCGTTTAAGTATATACAAATAGTGGATAAGGTGGAAAAATACATCGATTGTAGTGGAGATGTAGTGATAGTGGTAAGATGTCATAAAACGATGACATAATTTATCATCAAAAATCCCTTGACAACAAACTTTATGTAAATAAATTAGATACGATATGAATACGGGATGAAAACGGTATGCGTTGGCTCGCTCATCGTTATTACTACTTGCATGCCTGACTACTTACGTCAGCGTGTGGAAACCGCAGGGGAGAGAATTATGTGTTATGGATAAGCATATTATGACACACAGAGTGGAATTAGACCTGCAGTTTAGGGTTTATAAATACCGAGATTTGAATAAGAATAATTTAGTTTCAATTTTGAGAACTCGAAGAGACGTTCAGCCGCAGGCAGCAGCGCGGCCAGCCATTCCAAGACAGTTTGCTCTATCTGCTTTTTTCCTGGTATGGATGGGAATAATTTCAGAGTATTTGTGAAGTGTTTCAAGCGGTGCATAAGTTTGTGTGCAGATAGACATATATTTCCGTTTAATTATATTCAAATAGTGGATAAGGTGGATAAGATATATAGAAAGTTGTGGAGACTAAGTGAATAATGTCGTATTTGGTAAGATGTCGTAAAACGATGACATAATTGATCATCAAAAATCTCTTGACAACAAATTTTATGTAAATAAATAAGATACGATGTGAATACCGTACGGGATGAAAATGACATGGGTTGGCCCACTCGTTGTTATTACTGCGTGCATGTCCGACTGCTTACGTGAGCGTGTGTATATCGCCGGGGAGAGAATTATGTGTGATGACCAAGCATATTATAACAACAGAGTGGTATTAGACCGGCGGCTTAGGATTTATAAATACCGAGATTTTAATAAGACATTTTGACAATTTTGTTCCAATTTTGAGATCTCGACAACAAGTCGTCCAGCAGCAGAGCGACCAGCTATGCCGATATAGTGTACTCCATCCTCGTTGTTCCTGGTTTGGATGGGAATAATTTCAGAGTAATGGTGAAGTGTTTCAAGCGTTGCATAAATTTATGTGCATATAGATAAATATTTTCGTTTAAGTATATCCAAATAGTGGATATGGTGAATGAGATACATATAAAGTAGTGCAGAGTAAGTGAATAATGTCGTATTTGGTAAGATGTTATAAAACGATGACATAATTGATCATCAACAATCCCTTGACAACAAATTTTATGTAAATAAATAAGATAGTGAATACCGTACGGGATGAAAATAACATGCGTTGGCTCACTCGTCGTTATTACTCCGTGCATGTCTGACTGCTTACGTGAACGTGTGGATATCGCCGGGGAGAGAATTATGTGTTATGGCTAAGCGTATTATAACACACAGAGTGGTATTAGATAATGTCGCATTTGGTGAGATGTCGTAAAATGATGATATAAGTGGTCATCAAAAATCCCTTGACAACAAACTGTATGTAAGTAAATAAGATACAGGGTTCTATCCGGGATAATCATTTAATAATACGGAAATATTCAACTTCAATATTCATATACTCTTAATATTATTTTGAAACAATGTAAATAAATAAAATTATCCATATGTTAATAGTAGTACCAATAATTTAGGTGAAACTGAAGCCGGTATATATAGTTTTGCATTTCATATAAAATGTAACAAATGCTCTCATAAAATATGCAATGTGTGTCAAAGGCGTCCTGAATTTGAAATCAAAGCAAAAGAGAGGCGGATTATTCTCGCTTTAAAAGCATTAAATTATGTGAGCTTTTTACATTTTATCAAATACACAAAATGTATACATTAAACTAGATAGACAAAACTATCGGATAGTTTAAATGAGAGTTTAATAGTATTAGTGCTTTAGATTTAGGATATCATTACTATTTTATATGTTATCATTTATATTGTCATGCAATTGGGATACACTGTTTTATTGGGATCATCTTTTCTATATTAAGATATGTAATTTTGAAAGCTATTTCATGTTAAATTCAAATTTGGAATCAGACATTTGCTATCAGCCATAGTTTTTTTCAGTTTGACACAACAAGGTGATGAAATTTTGCAATTATATTTGACACATAATGATCGATCATTCGATAATCCGGTGATATGGAGAAATTCAAAATGAAAAAAATTAAATTTCACACACACCTACTAATTTTCTAACTTCAGTTAGCTTACGAGACAGTTGCTTAATCAATGATCAATGTTTGTAATTCCGTAGAATTGATATTAACAAATATACATTAGTTTCCTAGCTTTCTGCAGCAATATTAGAGATGGGCTGTTCTTCCTTTCTTGTAGCGATAAACCGGTAACTGTTCTGTCAAACAGATTTACTAGCCAATTGCTGAGGCAGAATTTAATGTCTTATGCAAAAAACGTATTTGCGGAAATTAGTGCACAAGTTCTTCTAATGAGTCACCACTGTCTTTAGCAACAGGTATATATGAACCTCTTTAGGCAAGTAAGTCTAGGCTAAATTCATTTACCGTAGGAAACATCTTAAAGCAGTTTTTCTTTAATTTGTTATGACATAACTCTATTTTCTTATCATCAGTTTCTTCGAAATAGCGATGACACTTTAACTGAAATCTAATATTTTGTATTTTTATCTATTTATAATTAGTAATAATTGTAATATATCAAAAACATAAGTTACACTAAATCTAATTTACGATGAGAACCCAGACAGCTCGCCGAAGCTGCGCTTGGTTGGTATGAGGGTTCTATATTATTTCTCTGAATTTGGCAGTATTGTGAAGTTTTTCGAATATGGGCACTAAATAGGAGAGCTTCATTAGCAATAACGTGTAGAATTCTTCTGCATGTTTATGATTTTTTTCTCTCAAAAATAACGCTATTTCATTCTTCATCTCATTGAAGCGCCTGAACATCTTCTTGCGTGAAACGCATCTGAATAAAGAATAGCATATTAACGATTTATATTCAAGTTCCACATCTTCACAAAGAGCAGCTAAAATCTTTGATTTTATAGATCTGGTTTTTATATAATTCACTACAAGACTAAATATTGTCAAAATTTATCCGAGGACTTAATGATTTAGATGCTAAAGCTTTCCGCTGAATCATGCTGTTTGTCCAGACTACTCATGGAGATTGCTACTTCACAAGTACTTGAAAACTACTTGTAATCTATCAGGCGTAGCTTGAGTTCCATCGGTGCATATTTCAACACAACTTTTCGATTGTAGTTGCGCTTTCTTCTATAGATTTAGAAAATAGCATGTTGTCAGCTATTGTATAACCCTGACAGAATCTTATACAAGAATTGAGAATTGCTACTGTTGATTGTTGCTTCGATCATGGTCGGTATGTGCCGAAAAACTCGACTCTCAATAAATCCTGTTACTCGAAGTTTTAAATTAGGGTAACATTAAAATTTCTTGACGCACTTAAAACATTTAATATTTTGAAACATTAAAAAAATTGAAATTAGAATTTTATGTTCTAAAACATTTAAAATTCAAATAATATTTAAATTCTTGAGGAAAAAACGATTTATCAATTTTCTAATATTTTAAAAGTTTTTTCGTTTAACATATCACTGACAGCGATATGTTTTGCACATATAAATACATAAATTGAATAAAACTGAATAAAACTATGCCTGATACACATTAGTTAATTAGAGATTTGAAGTCCAGATGCAAATTCCTATCAGAACGAATAATGTTATTCCCTCAAACAACAGATAATATATTTGCATTACAAATATATTTTTTCATTAGCAATGTGAAATAAAGAAAACATATGATATGATTATAATTAATACTAATAATGCAGAAATATAAATAAATTATAATGAAAAGGTAGATCTCGGGTCAGGTACCTGTTGTCAGACTGATCTCCATTGCTCTCTGCCTATGCCCGAGCACCTTAAACTGTGGTAGCGATACCTCGTTCGAGACCCCAACGGAATTGGGGCCTTCGTTCCATTTATAACGGATATCCCGCATGGTGTAACCGACTGCAATCACAAGCCAGTTTGTGCCAACGGTTTTTTTTTTGTATTTTTATAAATGCAGTAGAAAAAGAGATTTTTGTCACACCAATAAGATTTTGACAAAAATCAATTTTTTTTATTTAGGAAAACAACTTAATGCTTTAATATTATGCTATACAATATATTTTTCTTATCTGATATTCATAGACAATTTAAATTTACCATTCAGACGCACTTAATTGGAGCTTCCTTCATAATTATAATTAAGTATATTAAAAGCAATTTAAAATAATTAAATTTGTATAATTGTTATAAAATCTTTCTTTAATATATGGAAAAGTATTTTATGTTCTATTCAGACGAACTTAATTAGAGCTTTCTTAATAATTATAATTAAATATCTTAAAAAGCTATATAAAATAATTAATTTTGTTATTGCTATAAAATCTTTCTTTATTATATAGATAATTATTTCATATTCGCAATAATATTAATTTGCTCAAGTTTTAAACAAAATATTATATAAAAGAGAGATTGCAGGTTTTACGCAAGCAAATAATGTCAATAATAACTGTAGTAAAATATTATAAGTGTTTGGTAAAAGCGATATATCGTCTAAATTGTTCTAAATAATGCTATTATTCCTAAGTCGAAACGTTTATACAAAATTACATTGAAAATGTAATTATACATATATCGAAATTTCGATGTATTTTAAGTTTATCTGAATGTGTGAAAATATAGAATATTTTACTATAACAAAATTAGGGTTATTATTATTTTATTTAAAATTTTGATACATCGAAACGTTGATGATTTTATCTTGAGTGCATTTTAATGGTGCAGAAAATAACAATCAATTGGAATTTCGAAGTTAACTCTTACAATAAAATACATGCGCAATAAGAAATTAATTATCAGATTTTATTTCACTGCATAAGAATTTTTCTTCGAAATGTTTTTAGATTGTAACTATAACGAGATATGCTTAACTTGCAATTTCGTCGAAATGTTTTTTACATTGCAACAATAACAGGATGTGCTCACCTTGCAATGTCGTTGTTATTTGAAATGTTTTTACATTTTAACAGTAACGAAATATGCTTAGCTTCTAATTTTCTTCTAATGAAACCGAACACTTGGCCGGTATTTACAAATTTATTGCGCATGTATTACTATCTCTTTACACAACCTCAAATGCACCGCCCAGAAATGTTCTGTTACTAACGCTGAGATAGCCGCAATATATGATAATGGTCGACAAAATACGAATACACATATATTTATGGTGTTTATAATAATATTATTGGGATTATAATAATATTATCTAAATAAGAGGCCCCACCTCTGTTGAATGTAAAACACTATAGGGAAGCAATAACGTAGAAATCTACATTACCGACTATCCATACAAGTATCGCACTATTTTGAATACATCTGGTAACACCTTTAAGCTTTAAATCGATCACGTCGAAAGGACATACTGCTAAGAGGGGACACTGAGCACAAGCTCTCAGTAGTCACAAAATGGATATTCAACATCTTCTGTATGTAGTACATACTTATTGGAATGCAAGTGTGTACCCACCTTTAGTTTTAAATTTAGTGACATTTTGAATGATTAGTGACACCTGACGTGCAAAAATAATATAAAAAATCCTCAAATATTTCTTTACATTCTTATCTACACGACAATATACAAAGATTTAAGAAGATATACGGACAATAAGCAAAAAAGTAGCCGAAAATCGACCCCAATGCATTCACCAATATTGTAATACATTCCATCAAATAGGTAAGCGGAATGGTGAATGAATAGGTTCTTATTGAGGAAAAGTTGCTGTAAATCGACTCCTAAGCATTCACCAATAGTTGAATACATTCTGTCAGATAAGTAATCGGAATAGTGAATGCACCACGCCTTACTGAGCAAAACAAAAAATAAAATAAAATAATTGAAAAAGGAAAAAAGATTGTTTTTGCTTTATCATTTCATGATGAAGCTATGGATTAAATTGAAATAATAATAGTATAAATAAATATTGTATTGGAGTTTGGAAAATAGAATTTTTTTATTTTTCATTAATATTGATACTTTATTTGGTATTTAATTATA